>BQNB010004055.1:29175-53302 GCA_026074375.1 Tanacetum coccineum | reverse complement strand
GCCGTCTTTTCAATAGTCGAATGTTGTGAACCACTCAGAGACTGAAATAACCAGTGATAGCAATATCATTCCTTATTGTCAGTATGTTATAGAATCACAATAGGCAGTTGTTCAGAATTCTAACTCATCTGCACATATTATCTGTGATTGAACAACTGAAAACCCAAGTAATTAATTGTACCCAGATAAATCTGGACAATAAAAGTGTCAATGATACTTTAACTGCTGAGCTTAAAACATATAAAGAACAAGTTAAAGTTTTGAAGAAAGGACTAAATGTTGATTTAAGGAGTAATGATACCATTTCAGATTCAAGTGCATAGTTTGTAGAGATTGATCGTCTTGAATAAACTCTTTCTGAACATTTACTAGAAAAGGAATCTTTAATGAAAACAGTCTCTTTTTCAAATGATTCGCTAAGAAAGAGGAAGTATAGGAACGACTCGGATAGAGAGATGGTTAGAAGAAGATCAAACAACTAGATAATATTGTTTTTAAAAGAGATCAATCTGCACAAACTGTTCACATGTTGATGAAACCTTAGTTTTTCTATAGTGTTATACCACTAAACAAGCTCTAGGTTTTCAAAATCCTTTCTATCTGAAGAAAGCTCAGCAATTGGAACCAAAGCTTTATGATGGTAATGTATCACGAATACGAGTGCAATTATGATTCCTGACTCTAAAGAGACCCTAATGCTTGCTGAAGAGAGTCATTCAAAAATGTTTTTAAAATAACAAAATCCTATGATATTAGAAAAGAAAGTTAATACTACACCAGTCGATTATGTTGTCCTTAATCAACTTTCTTAAGATTTTGAAACACGATTTGTTCCACAAACTAAATTATCTACTGAACAAGCCTTTTTGTCTTAGATATCTGTAAATTCTCCAGAACCCACTCTTTTCTTGAGAGACCTCACACCCAAGTTGATGCGTTCCAAAGAACTTCCTATAATCAGCTTGGTTAATAACGAATTTGATGAATCTTATTATTCCATCTTGCACTGGGTTTTGACTGTTGTTGTCAATGATAGTACACTCCACGCAAAGAAGCCATTCACCTTACCACTACTACAATAGCAATCACCCAACCCCCCCAAAACCACCCCATCCACCAACAGCCTCACCCACCATCAAGACGCAGCATCCAGACCCAGCCCCCACACCACTTGCCTCCGATGAAAGCCCAAAATCTACCCACCCCACACATGAGAACACACTGGCCCGAGCATCCCTCCACCCCCCCCCCCCCCCAGAGCACCCAACCCAACCCAACCCCCCCCTACCTCCAGAGCATCCCCCCTCCCGCTCATACAAGAGCCCCCACATCACCTATACCTATGCTATCACTGAGGGCTCGTGGGGGTTCAAACATACAAAGGCTTGTTTTAGTGATGAAATAATTCTATTTGTAAAAGCCCTGAAGGACTTATTTAATACATTCGATCAATATTTGATTGATGAACTTTCTAAAGTCCAGAAATGTTGTCCATCTAAATGGAACAGCGCTGTGGAACACATACGTTTAGAGTCAAAAACATTTGTCAGTGTCTAAATGATCAAGTTTTAACAAAACGAAGACTCTTGGAACAAGTTATTAGCCAAAGATATCAAAACACTCTATCGGTGAATTCTCTCTGGGATATTGCTTATGTGAATGTGCATGAATGTGAAAAGTGTCTCAAACTTGAGATTGAGCTTCTCAACAAAAAGGATTTCGTTGGACAAAAACGAGATTTTAGATTAAACTGTTCATAAAAGTCTTTGCCACTCTGAAAAAACCATTGCTTCTCTTTAGAAGTGATATCAACATTGAAGTCAGGAAATTTTTCAAAGGGACAATTCTATTTCAAATCATAAATGCCTCCAAGTTTTGATCAATTGTTTGAATTAAATGAATTGAAAGCTCAATCCCAAGAGAAAGACACGATCATAAAGAAGTTAAAAGAGAGAATTAAATCTCTAATGGGAAAAAATGATATGAGGATAATATTAAAGAAGGACTTAGAAGAGATATGAAACAAACAAATATTGATCGGATATTCGGGTGTCAAAAGATTATTGCTGAGATATCGAGCATTTAAAACAGACTTATAAGCAACTTTATGACTCGATTAAACCAGCACGTATTCGATCAAAAGAACAAATGTGATGATTTACATTAATCAGTCATTCAGAAATAGTCCTGTGGAAATCTCTGATTTAAATGCTAGTCTTTAGTGATAAAATTGCGGTAATTACAGCACTCTCAAGGATGAACTTACGTAAGGAAACCTTAAAGGATAAATTCTAGTAATTGATATATGCTGTTACGAAACTCACTATTGATCACAGAGATGCTTAAGATTGTTGTAGAACCAATATACCCCTAAATTTTTTGAATAAAAGACACAGCTCAACTGCCTATTTTAAGCACATCTCAAGACAATGAAGCTATCGTTCTTAGGGATCTAGTTGGAAATAGGTTAGAGATCAACAATATCCATAGATCATCCCTGAATCTGCCGTATGGTATGACTAAACTGATTCAGGATTTGTTACAAACATCGTAAAATCTTGCCTTGTATCAACGAATACTTATGGAAATATAGTGGTTGTGACCCCTAAGAACAAGGACAAAAGATTAGATCATGTTCCAGTCACATTCCATCAAGAAACACACAAATCACAAACACAGCTCAACATCACAAGAATCCCTAGCCATTTACTATACCACTCACCTATTTTGATCTGCTACAGGAAGTAAAACGTCTACTAGTGCTAGCGGATCACAACCTTCAGGCAATACAAAGAAAGATAAGATTCAGCAAACACCAAGTAGTACTCAGAAAAATAAAGTAGAAGCCTACCCTAGGAAAGTTAAATCTAGTTTAAAAAATAAAGACTGCGTTGTTGCACCTAAAGGAACTGCTCATGTGTAGCATTCCAAGCTTAATGCGAATTCTAAACTTAAATGTGTTAAGTGTAATGGTTGCATGCTTTCTGATAATCATGATTTGTGTGTTCTTGATTCTATCAATAATGTGAATGCTCGTACCAAATCTAAATCTGTTAAGAAAATTTCAAAGGGAAAGTTGGAAACCTCATATAACAGGGAAAATTGTTCACAAACTAGATAGGGATACACTTGGAGACAGCGTACTGGTCACGACACCTTCAACTTAGTTAGGAAATGTGTGCTCATGCTACTCTCTAGGATTGTACCACTGGTCGGACTTTCACTATAGTAGGAAATGTGTGCCCTTTAACTAGGATTACCACAACTACTGAAGTACCCCTTAGGAAACTAACTGCTCTAGAAAACGAAACACCTAAGCCTGTTGTAACATTGGTTTACTCACAGAAACCTAGGAAATCTAAAACTAATGTTCCTGTTAGCAAATCTAAGGTTCTTAAATCTGCATCTGCTAACAAAAAGGAACCCAGTGAATCTTGGGGATCTATAGTTTCTGATGTTCCATCGTCCTCTCTTGATGAATGCAGGTCGTCCAAATTGTTCTCTGATATTTGGACTCTGGCTGCTCCAAGCAAATGACCGGAGATCGCTCTCAGCTCACCAATTTCGTCAATAAGTTTTTGGGTACAGTCAAATTTGGAAATGATCACGTGGCAAAGATATTGGGATATGGTGATTATCAGATTAGGAATGTTACGATATCAAGAGTTTACTACGTGGAAGGACTTGGACACAACTTATTCTCCGTTGGGCAATTTTGTGATTCGAACCTTGAAGTTGCTTTTCGTCAACACACCTGCTTCATTCGTAATTTGGAAGGTGTTGATCTATTGACTGGATCTCGAGGCAACAATCTGTATACTCTGTCTCTTGGAGATATGATGGCGTCCTCTCCTATATGTCTCTTGTCAAAGGCCTCAAAGACTAAGTCCTGGCTATGGCACCGACGTCTGTCTCATCTGAACTTTGGTGCAATCAACCATTTAGCTAGACACGGTCTTGTTCGAGGTCTCCCTAAGCTTAAATTTGAAAAGGACCATCTGTGTTCTGCTTGTGCAATGGGCAAAAGCAAGAAGAAACCCCACAAACCTAAATCTGAAGACACCAACCAAGAGAAACTTTATCTTTTGCACATGGATCTTTGTGGACCAATGCGTGTCGCAAGTGTTAATGGAAAGAAGTACATCCTCGTCATTGTCGATGATTACTCTCGATTCACATGGGTTAAATGTTTAAGGTCAAAAGATGAAGCTCCAGATTTCATAATCAAGTTTCTCAAGATGATCCAAGTGCGGCTTAAAGTACCTGTCCGACGCATCAGAACAGATAATGGAACTGAATTTGTTAATCAAACTTTGCGTGAATATTATGAGAAGGTTGGCATCTCTCATGAAACATCTGTTGCTCGCTCTCCACAGCAAAATGGTGTCGTTGAAAGATGAAATCGTACGCTAATTGAAGCTGCCCGCACAATGTTGATTTATGCAAAAGCTTCGTTATTTTTATGGGCAGAAGCAGTTGCTACCGCATGTTACACCCAAAATCGTTCCATCATACGCCTTCGTCACGACAAAACACCATATGAGCTTTTACATGACAAACCTCCTGACTTATCGTTTCTCCATGTATTTGGTGCACTCTGCTATCCGACAAATGATAGTGAGAACTTGGGTAAGTTACAACCAAAAGCTGATATTGGTATTTTCATTGGCTATGCTCCCACAATGAAAGCATTTCGAATTTACAACCTACGTACCAGGCGAATCATTGAGATAATTCATGTAGATTTTGATGAGCTGACTGCGATGGCTTCTGAACATAGCAGTTCAGGATCCACACTTTATAAAATGACTCCTACAACAATCAGTTCAGGACTCATGCCAAACCTGATTGGGATATTTTGTTTCAATCGTTGTTTTTAAGAAATGATTGGGATATATTGTTTTCAACCACTGTTATGATGAATTACTCGGTCCTCCGACCAAGTATTGATCTCATCCCAGCCCATGAAGTCATTGCTTCCAATTGCTAAAGTATTTGCTACAATTCTCGTTGTCATCAAATTCGGTTCCACCTTCCTCAACAACAGTTGACCAAGATGCAACATCACCTAGTAACTCTCAAATAACACCCGAAACTCAACCTCCCGTTATTCCTAACGATGTTTAAGAAGACAATCATGATATTTGAAGTTGCACATATGGGTAATGATCCGTACTTTGGTATCCCAATTCTAGAAGTTCCTTATGATCAATCTTTATCAACGGATTCTATTCAAACAATTTAGGCCATCCCCGATCACTAAATTATGAACATAATAGCAAATAGGACTACGTGATCATCCACTTGAAAACATAATTGGTAAACTCGCTAGACCCGAGTTTTCCACAAGGCTACAATTACAAATGACAAGCTCTTTTCTGTACTGGGGACAGATTCTTTCCTCCCACTGTTGTTGAAACCCAAGGACGAATAAAGATCAATTGACTGCTACCAGCTGGATCAAAGCAAATGCAGGAAGAGCCAATGAGTTTCGAACGTCTTGAAGTATGGGAGCTCGTACCCCGACCAACAAAGTTTATGGTTATTACTTTGAAGTGGATCTACAAAGTGAAGCTAGACGAACTGGGAGGTATTCCCCCCCCTAAAAACAAGGCTCGATTAGTGGCTCGTGGTTACCGTCAAGAAGAGGGAATTGATTTGGAAGAGTCATTGTGCTCCAGATGCAAGATTTAGAGAAGAGACTATAAGGATTTTTCTTGCGTTGTCGCTCACGATGAACATGGTCGTCTAACAATGATTCAAGACTGCGTTTCTGAATGGTAATTTGTGGGAAGAGGTTTATGTTAGTCAGTCGGACGGTTTTGTAGATTCAGATAACCCCAATCACGTGTACAAGCTAAAGAAACTCTTTATTGGTTAAAACAAGCTCCACGCGCATGGTATGACATGTTGTCTTCGTTCCTGATATCCCAAGACTTCTTTAAAGGCTCAGTGGATCCTACTCAGTTCATTCGTAAGGAAGGCGAATAATTACTTCTGGTATAAGTATATGTCGATGATATTATCATTGTTGCGTCTACACCTAAACTTTGTGATCTATTTGCTAAAATCATGTGTTCAAAATTTAAGATGTCAATGATAGGCAAAATCTTATTTTTCTTAGGACTACAGATTTTTCAAAATCCTAGAGGCATCTTTTTTAACCAGTCAAAATATGCCCTTGAATCTTTAAAGAAATATGGTTTTGACTCTTGTGACCTAGTGGATACTCCCATGGTGGAGAAATCCAAACTGGATGAGGATAAAGAAGGAAAAGCAGTTGATCCATCACATTATCGTGGCATGATTGGAACCCTTCTTTATCTCACAGCCAGTAGACCTGACCTACAATTTGCTATATGCATGTGTGCCCATTATCAGGCTAGCCTACTGAAAAGCACTACATGGCTGTCAAAAGGATCAAATCGGTATCTTAAAAGGAACCGTCAATCGGGACCTATGTGTATCCGAAGGGATTCTTCAATTGCCTAACAGCATTTGCTAATGTTGATTCATGCGGTTTGTCAAGATAGACGGCCGTAACACATCTGGCATATAGCAGTTCTTGGGAGATGGACTTGTTAGCTGAGGTCATCAAAAAGCTGAAAGCGCTGCGATATCCTAGTTCGGAACTAAATATATTTCTAAATCGAAGTTGTGCTCACAAACTCATGGAAAGATCACAACCATATCGACCTACGGCCATGGATTCAACAAAATTCCAATGTCTATGAAAATAAAATCGCTATCCGCCTTATGCTGGCATACAATGTTTCACACTCCCGATCAAAGCATATTGATATAAGATTCCATTTCATCAAAGAGCAAGTTGAGAACGGAGTAGTAGAGCTTTACTTTGTCAACACGGAGTATCAGCTAGCGGACATCTTCACAAAGGCCCTGTGCAGAGAAAGGATTAATTTTCTGAGTCGATCAAGCGGGAAGGGAAGCATATTATAAACCGCTGAGACTCCTGAAACATTACAGATAAGCTAAAGAATAGTGGGCACATATTCTGATTATCATGATATCCTATGTAAAGTATCATTAAAAACCCGAAAAACCAAAAAAGATTTTTCATTTTTATACAAACTTTATAAAAACCAATAAACAATTAAAAAATCAGAAAAATATAAAAAGAGGTTTCACTGGCATGTCTTTTGAAACGATAACTATTTACGTCCCTAGAAATGTCAATTTCAATAAAGACACCGTGGTCATAAATAAAGTTCGTGCAAAAATTCAAACTGGTGTTTCCAATACATGGTCCAAATGGCTTACTATTATTTTAAGATATAACCCGCTTTTCCACCCTGAGGACGACATGTCGTCAAAAAGACATTTGTATCCTTACAACAAAATTAATTCTTGGGGCATTGGGTCTACTTAATGACCATGCAAAGGCTTGTGTTTACCTTTTCAACACAACCCCGTGCATCCTATATACCATAAAGTGTATTGTCAGTTGGCCCGCTTGTGTGTTAAAATAAGAGAAATTATTTTTATACGTATTAAAGTTTGTCTTCACAATGAAATAAGGTGTTTCAGTAATCACAAAAAGATAGTTCACAAAAGACAATTCGACCACTCAACAATGACAACAACTCTTTAAATAGAAAATAGTCGTTATTGAGGGAGAGAGAAAGCGGCATAAATATCTTTTAAAACGGTCTTTCAAAATAAGTCACAGAATATACGGAAAAGTTTTTTTAAAGCAGATAACAATTTCAAGGGAGTTAATGGATTTTAACTTACACGATATTTAGATTTCATATTGTTTCAAAACATTAGGGGACATATATTTGAGATAAGAACTATTGAGTAAAGGCTATAAATGACATTCGATAATATTGCCGAACAACTTCATAATGTAAAAGACTTATGATTGTTTGAAATAATCAAGGCTATGTTTTAAAAGCCATGAAATTGATTCTTCTCTCACTGGTATAGAACTAAGGCTATTATACCTCAAACACGATCTCAAGTATGTGTGCGTACAAGGTTTTGCTGATTCCGAGGTGTCGAAACCAGCAAGGGGGAAGGAGTAGATGTATACTTGATAGAGTCCATGGCCTTCTTTTGAAGTCACCTTCTTTAAATTTTAGGCCTTTCTTTGTTTCTATATCGGGTGCAACTATTCAATCACATGGAGGAAGAGACCTCCCGACCTTAGTCAATATGCAACATTTGAGCTCCCAGGTGGGAAGTGATGGGAGAATAATAGTGTAACAAGTAAGAGAAGAGAAACTTTCTGTATACAAGATTAATTTTTACCAATTCAGTTAATCACACGCTTAATTTTTTTAAAGAAGAAGAAATCTTTGATAAAAGAGGTACACATAGGTTTTATAAATATGACGAATTCCTTAAGTTAGTCCGTATTATTGCGCAGAAAGTAAAGAGTACATTTGGGACTTAGTTGAATTAGGTGTTATCATTTCGGCTACTTAGAGGGAATAATTGTGACATCCGGGACTTTGTTGACTTTGATGTTTCAATTTATATCATCATTATCATGTAAGGATAAATTCGGACATCTGGGACTTAATTGACTTTGGTGTTACAGGTTATTCAAATTAAATGTGTACCTTTCGATATTTTGGGCTTTTACATCAAGACTACATGAGGTACGGCTTGCAAGAAAGATTTTGAAATCAACTCCAAAGAAGGATTTTGCTGTTTAGGGGGAAGCTAAGACACACTTCTTATGAAAGACTGCGTGGAAGACCTACTCTGCTAACAAAAGAACCATATTGATGTCTATCATAATGATGTTTTCTCTCATTCAGGTCAAACCTCGTACATAATAATCTTGTGAATATATAAATATGTAGTGTTGACTTATGCTGATAATAAGGTGTGCTCGAGTATAAAATTTTCAAGAATTTCTTAGTAAATTCAAAAAAAAATTTCAAATTATTGTACTAAGTCCACTATCCTTATTATATCCCAAAATTGAGGGGGAGCATTAAAATGTTCCTAATAGTTATTGTGTAATATTTTGTCCCCGAATGTTTAATCAATTGATATCCAAAATATCAAAAGATTAACATTTTGGATAAGGAGAGAAAATGTGATTAAACTGAACCTAACTTGTATTGAAATGTGATCATATAAAATGGACCAAATGCACTCTAACACACAAGCATAGTACTCAACGATTACGGTGCACATGTTAATGGGAGATTTTTAGTGATGATGAAAAACTCTCAAAGTGTAAATCTTTTGATATTTATATCAAACACTTTGATTGAACTTTTCAATGATTTTGGTTTTGATTGTGATGGAATACCCAAAAGACCGACCATGTACTTAAATTTATGGAGTTATAAGGAGTTAGGCATAGGAATGACAAATCCAAGACCAATCCAGAACCAGAGGGATCTACCCAGGTATACAACATAGATAGTTAAGAAGTCCTTAGGTAAAGACGCCGCTGCTACCATCTCCACCCTCCACCAACACCATCGTCACCACGATCGCCACCAACCTCTCATCGTCATCATAACGCCACTACAATAACTCGACAACGAATAAGAATTATACTTTTACAAATGAGACAACGATTTTAGCTACGATCCGTCAATATGAAGAAAGATTAATTTATAAAAGATTATTTTATAAATTCATGACGAGAAGGTAAAATCATAACTTTTGTAAAAGCTTTACACACATCGGTTGTTTAATTCATAACTTTAAGACGCGTGTCTACTTTTATGCAAGGACTTTTTATTAATTAAATTGGTGTCGAAATATTTTGTTTCAATTATTTTCTCACGTTCCTTATATAATACCTGTAAAGTATTATATACTTCACATAAATCTTTGGATTGTCTATCTTCGTTATATAATTCACGGTACGAATTATATACTTGTTCATTTTTCATATGTAATATATACAGAAATATATAACACACTTTGCGTTTACTTTCGATTTATTTTATTTAACCAACCACCAAACTATTACAACTTGGGAATCTAAATCCTTATCAATGTGTCGCGTAGATGTAACCATTCATCGGGAAATCCAAATACATTATCCTAGGCTAGTGGGTCTTAGCCGTTAAGATTAGTTGCAACTTCTTGGTCGAGCCGATCTGGTTTCCGTTCCGTTTTGTCTTGTACTCAATGTGTACATTCCCGCCAATCGTTCTACATCATCAAGGTGAGTTTATAGCCCCATGTTTTACTGGTTTTACATATATTTTTGGGGTGAGAACATGCTTGTTTACAAATGCATTTACATGGTTGATTACAAATTAGTTTACATACTCATTTACATAGCTCTCTATGGGATACATTACTTGACTTCATTTTTTGACATGAATGCATACTTTACTTTTTAAATGATTACGAATTAGTTTAAGCGGATTAAACTGATAACAACAACATTACTGCCCGGGTGTTCTTGGCGGGGACACCGGTAACGGGAGTACATATTCTTTACATTACTGCCCGGGTGTTCTTGGAGGGGACGCCAAAGGTTACGGGAGTACAGATTTTTTACATTATGCGGTGTTTGTTGGTGTTCGTGGAGGGGACACCGGTAAGGGCAGTAACATATTCTTTGAAATTAATGCCGGGTGTTCTTGGACCCGGGCGACCCTGTGATGGGTATATATAAGTCTACGTCACAACTTCATGAACTATAAATCACTTGGAGGGTGAGCGCGAATGTTATGAAATAGATCTATTTGGGTGTGAATCCCCGTTCTGGTGATTAGCTATCATTGGGCAAACGAACGTTATAGCATGTTGTCCACGTGAATGTTATAAAATAGATCTATTCGGGATTAACAATCCCCGTTCGGGTGATTAGCTATCACAGGGCAAACGGAACGTTGACTATAACAGGTAGGAATACCGATTGTTTGGTTACAGGGCCAACAATACCTATTCTTAATATTGCGTGTTGTCTTGATAATTAGTAAAGTGACAAATACACTACTTGTTTGAACAAATGGTGCTTCAACTATACATCGTTTGGGACTATTTGGGGATTTGAATGGTCCATGGATGCTTTTCAATTTTTGTTTCTAAAAATCATATACATACATTTTAGAAGAACATTTAAGGATTAATACGGTAGCAATACCTTAACTTTTATGGAACTTTGGTTCAACATTTATACTTACAAAACCTATGAACTCACCAACTTTAATGTTGACACTTTTAAGCATGTTTTTCTCAGGTGAATTAGATGCTTTGATTATTTGATGTGCATTGGAGTCTAAACTGGCAAGATTTCATTCATGGATTTCTACATACATACAAGTGATCAAATCTTGTTGTGTTAATTTCAAGCTTTTCATTGTGATGCAATTATGGGACAAACATTATATCAATTTCAAGGAAATCAACGAGATTACTTTTCAAACGACACATTTAGAGGTCGTTCTCTTGTATCTAGCGCTGCATTATTTATAAAAGTAACGCCGCCGGACACATTTCCTCTCGACACATTTTTGGGGTGTTACGATTGGTATCAGAGCAATGGTTTTTAGAGGAATTAGGTTGCATTATTTTCCTAGAGTATAACCGTTTTCACAAACATTGCATCACAATCAAAGTTTTCAAGTGCATAAACATAATGTCTTTACTTGCTTACATTACCTGCTACATTACGTGCTTACGTGACATACATATATATAATATATATATGCTTGCATTCTTTTTGCGTATATCGTACATTTATTTATATAAGAGTTAATTATATAAATACTAGAACATTTCTTAAGACATTGTGGTTGAACAAATGGCCTCTTTATACCTTAGAATTGTAAGTTACACAATGTTCTTATTTTACTTCTTAGACATTGTGAGTTGCACAATGGTCTCATTTCGTTATCAGATATTGTAAGTTAAACAATGGTCTCTAAGAATATTATTTTTCTTCATAGCTTTATACAATATCATATTACACGGAGACCGTCATAATTTTTGTTTACATGGAATTGTGTATGAATCTAAGTATTACAAGTCTTGTATGGGCGGGACTTGTAATTGGAGGTTTGATATGATATTTGCTATGTTAACAAAGCCGTCACGTTTCTGTTTACATTAGATATTATGTGTGAATCTAAGTATTACAAGTATTGTATGGGCAGGACTTGTAATAGGAGGATTTATATGATGGTTGCGATGTTGACTGGTTCATCGAGACCTTTACCTTGTTTACTCTAACCGAGTACTCATTAACTATCTTGAACTCTAGGTCGATATTCCTTGGTAGTTTTACTTCCCGCCTCCGAAGACGAGTTTTAAACACTCGCCCCATACTCATTAGAAGCACATGCATCGTCATGCCATCCACCACCTTGAAGGTTATGTGAGTAGCGTTTTATAGCATCGGAAATTATTAAGTAGGCTGTTTTATAATCTCTTTATTTGAAGGATTTGGACGGGCCTCTTAGGTAAATAAAGAAATTGTAATCCCGATACATATAGTTTTTCATTTCGTTACTTACATAAATTAGGACGCTCCTTTATGTAAGTAATGAATTATAAAATGTGTTTTGTGGGCTTTAAATGTATCAATATGACACGGAGTATGACTCAACCCGATAATACGGAATCCATTAAAAAAGTTTAGGAGACATAGTGTCTTGCCACTCAGCATGAAATCTTAAGGTACTCGCCTGGTGGAACTACCTTTTTCTTCTTAATTATTCTTTTGCCCGTTTGCTAATCCTCGCGATCACGAACTGTTCATGGAACTAACAGACTTGTTACACACTTGAACTAATGGAGTTGATTCATCCTCGAACTAACGACTGAGTACCTATTTCGCGTCCCATCGCATAAGCTCTCCCGCGAGCTCCTCTAATTGTTGAACTTTATTTTGGGGATATTGTTTCTCGAATGTCCTCACTCTTTGCATCCCATCACCATTTGTTAGGGTTATTGTCGTTATGGTTGATGTTGTTGGGTCCTGGAGTGGTCCTAGCTGGTACAACTTTATCCAATAGGTAATGCAACCCCTTTAAACCAGATAAACACCTATCGACGAAAGAGAATAGTCGGACTATTTCTTAAGGGCCACTTGTACGAAGGACTTAGGTCGCGATAAATCCTAGTTACTTGCCTAGTAAGTTTAGATACTTACTTCAATTAGCCTCGTCGTTATTAATCCCTCGTAACGTTACAGATATCAGAAATGCGAATTCGTCCATGGAAACATTCTCAAAACTGTCTTGATCATATCACTGCGGGACTAACTTCTCATTCGATGCTTTCACTATTAAGAGACTTTCTTTATAACGCGGTTACCAATCATAAGATCTGTAATGATATTTTTTTTGAGATGCCTATTTTGATTGATTAAATATCCTGGTCAAGCCTAGCCAAAATTCTTGGTATATTGAGAAGTGTCGAAATACCGAATTTGCGAATAAAGTTATCAGTCGTCTTGTTTAGAATCTGGTTTTTTAAATCTTTAAAATTTTCTTGGTCACACAACGGTTAACCACAAATTTAATTCGAGAACGAGATTTCGTTTAAGGGTAGTTAGGTGCTGTAAAAACTCGCAATTTTCGGAATTTTAAAGGACTATTTACCTTTGACTTTTTGGGGTCTGACTTGATTTTTGACTTTTGACGTCCTTATATATCGCATAAAACGATTACTGCGTAACCCGGTAAAAATTGTTCGGAAATATTTTAATAATAATTATATTTGTTATTACTTACCTCGAGTATAAGTTATTTTTAACTTATTTGACTTGAAACGAAAAAGAATATATGTTATTCCGAAAGCTGATTTTATCAATAACGGACCCACTAAATCACGTTTTCATATTCGGACTCTATGGAATTTGATGTAAAACGGATATTCCTGAACAATTTTTTTTAGTTTTGTCTGGACCCGAAAACAGTCAGAAAGTGACTGAAATGCCCTCGCTAAGATTATAAAACGAGAAAATAATTAAATTATATTTAAATTTTACACTTTTTTATTAAATAAAAATATTTAATAAAATTTGTCATCATTTTATTCAGATGCGTTTTGTTGAGACGCAAATATTCGAGTAAAAGATCATTTACGGATAAAAGTTTGTAGAGAGAATATTACAAATAAATAATAAACGTTTTAAATAAATTTTATAAAACATTTACGAAAATTAGTCGAGTGAATACTCGTTTTTATTTATAGGAAAAAATGTTTGAAAACAATGGCGCAAGTTTCGTGTCATGTTTCGGACGTTGACAAGATCAAACGGCCCCGAGCCATAAACTAAGAAAATTACACGTTTGGTCCCTGTGAAAATATTTACACAATAAACCCTATACTATTAAACACTTATCAATTTTTTTGAAAACTTTTATTATATATATAAAAGTTTTAATCATTTTTCTCATTTCTTACATATAAAACACACACACACATTCACCTCTCTCTCTCTCCCTCATTTTCCGGCAGCCACCGCCGCCCCACCTTCGGCCACCATCGGCCGTCGCCGGAAAAGTTTTCTGGCCGTAACCAAAATTATTTCTCATCACCCGATTATCCGAGTCCACCATGTCCTCGCCCCACCTCGCCGCCTCCACCGCCGCTGCCACCCCTCTACCGCCCCACCATCACATGGTGCGTTTGGTTATTATTTCAACACCATGGGTGCGTTTGTTTTTTTCTTAAGCACAGCGGTGCGCGGTTTGGCAGCGAACACATAATAGGGGATATGTCTTATTGGTTGCGCTTTCGGATTATTATACATAAGCAATTAGGGTGCGTCAGTTTTGTTATCAACCCGACTATGTGTGCGTATGGTTTTTCGTGGTCTCAGCCCACAGGGTGCGTGTGCGTGGTTTTGTGGTTAAACACCCGACGTGGGTTACGTTGTCGGGTAAAAAGCACCACAGCAGGGTGCGTTTGGTTTGCAACAATTAGGGTGGGTTCGGTTTGAGTTTAACAGCCACGGGTGCGTGTGGTTTTGTTAAAACCACCACATGGTGCGTTTGGAGTTTTTTTGGGTTTCTAACATGTTTAGGTGTGTTTTGGTCATAGGTTTTATCAGCAGGGTGCGTTGGGGTTAGTAGAAAAAACGTATACAGTGCGTTTGGTTTGGCAGAGAAACGTTCATAGGGTGCGTATGGGTTGGCTTCTGCGAACAGCAAAGGGTGCGTTTGGTTGCTGTGTAACGCCATGGGTGCGTTTTTGGTTGTTTGATAAAAACCCAAAAAGGTGTGGCGTTTGTTTTATCTGTTTAGGCAGCAGCTATAGGCTGCGTTTTGGTTGTTAAAACCGCACCAAAAAGGGTGCGTTTGGATCTTAAGGGGGAACATTGTATAAGGGTGCGTTCTTGGCTATAAGAAAACAGCACATAGGGGGTGTTGGGTTGGGCGATTCATCATAAGGGTGCGTTTTGGGTGTGCAATGGTGTACTAGGAAAACCATACAAGGGTGTTTGGTTGTTGGACAAGATTTGCCAAACGGGAGTGTTTGGCCTTGCAGGTAACACATACAGTGGTGTTTGGCTCCGTGAGCAAGTAAAGAACGCACTAAGGGATGTGGTTGTTTGCATGAAAGACCAAACAAGGGTTCGTTTGGTTTATACAATTGACTAATAAATATAACACGAGATTTATAAATTATAAATCCGAAACTTAAATGGTGGTTAATGGTTAAATAAATTTGATATTCATTTACTTTGTTTTTAGTTGGTTTATATTTGTATATATATATATATATATATTATATATATATACATTTATTATATTTATATATTTAAAAACGAGGATATTGCAACACGGTTTGAGGAAAATGGAAAAACATTGACTTTTGATAAATATTGAGAAAAGTAGTTAATAATTGAATAAGGTTCATTTCTTAAAAAAGTACTAAACTTAGCACTTTTCATTAAAATTTCCTATCTATTTTAGAAAATCTGTTAAGGAACGATTAGTTATATTAATCTTACTTTAGTAAAAGCTTTAAAAACATAGTTTACATAATTCGTAACTTAAAAACGTGCGTTTATTATTATGCAAGGACATTTTAATATTTTAACTGGTGATTTCCGAAAACGTGTCGAATTATATTATTACAATTATTTTCTCACGTTCCTTATATAATACCTGCAAATGTATATTTTATACTGCAATTATTCTTTGGATATGTTTTCTTGGTTATATAATTCTCGGTATAAGTTATATAATTGTTTATTTTTCATGTTGTATATATAAGGGAATATTTTACTACTTTGCGTTTACTTTCGATTTATTTTATTTAACCAACCACCAAACTATTACAACTTTAAATCTAAATCTTTTATCAACGTGTCGCGTTGATGCAACCATTCATCGGGAAACCCAGATACATTATCCTAGGCTAGTGGATCTGAGACGTTAAGTTAAGCTGCAACTGCTTACTCGAGCCGTTCCAGCTTTTGTTTTGTCTTGTGTACTCAATGTTGTACTCTTTCCCGCCAATCGTGTCTTCATCATCAAATGTGAGTTTATATTCATGTTTTACTTGTTTTACATATATTTTTGGGGTGAGAACATGCTTGTTTGCAAATGCATTTACATGGTTGATTACAAATTGGTTTACATACTCATATATATATAGCTGGCTATATGATACATTACTTGACTTCATTTTTGGACATGAATGCATACTTTACTTTTGAAATGATTACGTATTAGTTTAAGCGGATTAAACTGATAATAACAACATTACTGCCCGAGTGTTCTTGGAGGGGACACCGTTTTTTTTTTTTTTTTTGTAACGGGAGTACATATTCTTTACATTACTGCCCGGGTGTTCTTGGAGGGGACACCGTAACGGGGAGTCAAATTCTTTACATTACTGCCCGGGTGTTCTTGGAGGGGACACCGGTAACGGGAGTACATATTCTTTAAATAAATGCCCGGGTGTTCTTAGAGGGGACACCTGTGATGGGTATATATAAGTCTACGTCACAGCTTCATGAATATAAATCCACTTGGAGGGTGAGCGCGAATGTTATGAAATAGATCTATTCGGGTGTGAATCCCCGTTCGGGTGATTAGCTATCACTGGGCAAACGAACGTTATAGGATGTTGTCCACACAAATGTTATAAAATAGATCTATCCGTTCGGGTGATTAGCTATCACTGGGCAAACGAACGTTATAACAGGTCGGATTATGATTGATTGGGTCTACAGGGCCAACAATACATATACAAGAATACTTGCGCGTTGTCTTGAATAAAGTGGCAATACATACTTTGAACAAAGGGGTGTGGTTTCAACTGACATACGTTTTGGTGACTATTTGGGGATTTGAATGGTCATGCATGCTTTATAATTTTTGATTTCTAAAAATCATACATACATTTTGGAAGAACATTTAAGGATTTAAACGGTCATACCTACTTTACAGAACTTTGGTTCAACATTTATACTTACAAAACCTATGAATCTCACACTTTTAATGTTGACACTTTTAAGCATGTTTTTCTCAGGTGAATTAGATGCTTGGCTTATTTGATGTGCATTGGAGTCTAAAAAAACTGGTCAAGATTTCATTCATGATTTCTACTTAACATACAATGTTGAAATCAAATCTCGTTGTGTTAATTTCACGCTTATCACTTGTGCATGCCAATTATGGGACAAACATTATATCAATTAAGGAAATCAACGAGTATTTACTTTTAAATGCCACATTTAGAGGTTCTGTTCTCTTGTAATATAGCGTGTGTATTCTGAAGTAACGCCCCCGGACACATTTCCAATGCGACACTTTTTTGGGGGTGTTACAGTTCGACTTGATTTGTTCGACTCAGGTTGTTCGACTTGGGTTGTTCGACTTAGGTTGTTCGACTTGAGTTGTTCGACTCAGGTTGTTCGACTTGGGTTGTTCGACTCAGGTTGTTCGACTTGAGTTTTTCGACTCAGGTTGTTCGACTTGGGTTGTTCGGCTCAGGTTGTTCGACTTGAGTTGTTCGACTCAGTTGTTGACTTGGGGTTGTTTCAATCAGGTTGTTCGACTGAGTTGTTTCGACTCAGGTTGTTCGGCTTGGGTTGTTCGGACTCAACAGGAAACATCGAGACTCAAAATTTTTTAAACACAAAATGAACTCTTTTTTGATGTTGTTTTGCAAAAATTCACTGTGCTTTCTGTGTTACTCTACCCTATTGGAACAGAAAAATTGAAAACTTGTAAGGTTTTTTAAAAACCGAATATTGTAAATCAAGATTTTGTTCTTTGTAAAGGTTTTGAACACAAAAGATGACCAAAAATGAAAATTTTCTTGATTTAAAGCTTGTACACCTATATCCTAAAGATACTAGATCAAATTTACCAAGGTAAATGATCTTTTAGTGTACCTAAATAGCTTTGAATCAACAAGAAAAAATAAAGAAATGGATGATTATTTGCAATAACACGAACCAAACAAAAACTAAACACACCACTCCATGGCTCTTGATACCAATTGAAGAATATTAGTAATCTCTAACAACAAGAACTAGAGAGAAAGTGGGAAGGAAGGAAGTATTTTAGAGAGAAAAAAAAAATAATATGAAATGCATTACTATATGAAAATACAACCAACTAATTACCAACTCTCTAAGGCATCATGGAGATGGTGTAATATATTCCTACTTTAGGGGATGGGCCTTGGCTTAATGGACTTATCCATAGGGCCTTGGTCTAACTAACTATGTAAGTTTCCAAAAATTACTTAACGAGCTAACGACTGTTATCTATGGAAGCGACCGACACTTTCATGTTCCTAACAGGAACAATGTGGTGTCTCTAGGATCCGACACCATTCGATTGGTGCAAAACAGATTTTCATTCCACAGACTCCGGTCTGAGTATCCAAATCAACATCTTAAGGATTTATTAAAACTTGTGGACTCACTTGACCTTAATGTTGAAAATAGGGGAAGGACGCGATTGTGCTTATTTTAATTTTCACATCGTGATCAAGCTAGCAATTGGCTTGAATGTCTACCCGCGGGTTCCATCTCAACTTAGGAGCATCTCACTACTCGTTTCCTTGTGAACATTTTCCACCAGGAAGAACTACTAAACTTAGAAATGGACATATTGATGTTCCAACAACTCAAGGTGAATCTCTCTCCAAAGCATAGGAATCTGTTTTCAAGGACTTACTCCAAAAATCCCTCATCATGGTATCAATCTTTGGCTCTAAGTCCAAATCTTTTATGACCATGTTAGTCCCGCCACAAGCCACGTCATCGATCAATCGGCCGGTGGTAACCTACATGACAAAAACACCGAGGAATCTTGGGCACTTATAGAGGACCTCGCCCTCTATGAAAACGAAAGTTGGAATGACCCAAGAGACTCTGCTAAACCGGTCAAGGCAATCTCTTTGCCTCAAGATGTCCCAAATGAATCTGACTGCGTCTTATTGAGCTTGAAAATCATGTCCAACACTTAATGGAAGCTCATCTTGCTCCTAATCCATCCATTCAAGTAAACAAAATTGCTTCTTCATTTAAGATTTTTAGTGGTCCCCACGACACACAATATGGCATGGAAAATCCCGAGCAAGCTTTTGTTGATTACGCATCATCACGTAACAACATAGTGGGAAGTAAGTCATTCACTACTAACCAAGAGCCAAGAAATTTTAATGCTTGGAAGGATAAATCAAACTTCAATTAGGGATGAAATTAGACCTTTAGCAAAGTCCTCAAATGACTCGTTCTTAACCTACTCCTCCAATGTGCCTTATGGGCCCTTCAATTATCAAACAAAAATTAAAAGGGTACTATCTGATTTTGATTCTTATCTAGAAAATAGATTGTCTAGTCTTGGGACCCAACTCAAGCAGCAACAAGATGAAGTAATTAATAAAATCAACACATTGTGGAAGGTTATTTTGGATAAACTTGACAATGCACCCACTCGTGACATTGCAAAAAATTCCATGGTTCACACTAATGTTGTTTCCCATAATCACCAAGAGAATGTGGCACTTCCGAACAAAGGAATTATCAAGAGTTCATCAAAACTACTCTCTCCAAAATATCAAGCACAACCATCTTTAGGAGAAGAAGGTAGGAACTCATCCTCTCCATAACGAGTTCATTTGTTAACACCATTACCATAATAAGAAAGGAGGATGAGCCTAAGGAAACCAAACCCTTAGGACATAATGCGATTAATAGTGAAGATTGCGACCTAGACGAGGATGATGGGAAAATGATGGAAAATGAATCAAGAGCTTCTAAGATAATAGTAGATGAGGGAGAAGCAAGTTGTTAGGACTTAAAAGACTTCAAGGATTCTTAGAGTTACTATTGCTCAAGTACATAATGGAAATTATGCTAAGTACTTAGTATTGGTAGTATAAAGTCACCACTGCTAGTTACTACTGTTAGTATAAAGTTACTGCTGTTAGTTGAAGTTAAGACTGCTCAGAGTTGAAGACTGAAATATAAGCTAAGTAGTTAATGCTGCTAGTAGTAATGTTAAGACTGCTAGTACATGTTACTACTGTGAGTATATATTAGTACTGCAAGTACTAATGTTACTACTGCTTATGTTTATTAGTACTGCTAGTGAAAAAGTTTATGCTGTTGGATTACAGCTGCTAGAAGACTTACTACTGTCAAGAGGATAAATATGGTTTAAAGAGATAAAGATTGTTTGGAGAACAAGAATACTTATAAAGATAAGTATTGAGATATTTTTGTACAAGATATGCATAATGTATTTGTTTAAGAGATTACGTGTATATTTAGAAAAGATTATGATATCTTAGGAATGTATTGTAAGCCGACTAGGACTCCTTAGTCTATAAAAGGAGGTCTTAGGGCATTAGTTGATATAAGTTTTGCATACAAGTTGTCAAGTCGATTTAGAAAAGCTTCAAGGTTGTAAACCATAGTACTAGTGAAGAGTACTCGTATTATCGATCTAATAATATTGGAGCGTTTTGTTATATCTTTGTTTATACACGATTACTGTTTTATTCATAATACTTCTAGGTATTAATGTGTAAATTCCGCATACACTTTAGTATATTGGAGCGTTTGGTTATATCTAATAATATTGGAGCTAAGGAATTGATCAAGGTTTGGGATCAACAAGTGGTATTAGAGCTTGTGCTTTGAGAAACTTTGATCTAGAAGTCATGAAATTTGAATCTGCACAGAGTAATGCTACTGCTAAGCTTCCCATACTCAAATTAGGTGAGTATGAGATGTGGGTGATAAGAATCAAGCAGTACTTCCATGTTCAAGACTATGCTCTATAGGAGGTCATAAAGAATGGTAACTCATGGGTATCTGTACCACAAACAACACAAGAGAATGGTTCCTCAGTTACAAAGATGTCAGTACCTGCAACTGCTGAAGAGAAGACCAACAAGAAGAATGATGTGAAGGCTAAAAGCTTGCTACTCATGGCTCTTCCTAATGAACATCAACTTACTTTTAGTCAATACAGTGATGCTAAAACAATATTTGCTGCTATTGAAACACGATTTAGAGGTAATGAAGCCACTAGGAAAATACAAAAGACACTTTTAAAGCAACAATATAAAAAATTTTAGTGCATCAAGCACAGAGTCACTTGACTCTATCTTTAACAGGCTTCAGAAGATTGTAAGTAGGCTTGCAATTTTAGGTGTGGTCATCACTCAAGAAGACCTAAATTTAAAATTTTTGAGAAGCTTGCCTCCTGAGTGGAATACTCATGTTGAAGTCTAGATGAATAAGGCTAATATTGAAACAATGAGCATTGATGATTTGTACAACAACTTCAAAATTGTTGAACAAGATGTAAAGAAATCTGTTGGTGCAAGTACTGGTGCTCAAAACATGGCCTTTATGATTGCTCCAAGCACTAGCAGTACTAATGATGTTAATACTGCTAAACCTGTTTATGAAGTTAGTACTGTTAGCCCTCATGTTAACACTTCTAGTCCTCAAGTTAGTACTGCTAACTTCAGTGATTATGATGTGTATGCTTTCATGGTTGAGAATCCCAATGGTTCTAATCTCCTACAGCAGGACTTAGAGCAAATTCATGAAGATGATCTAGAAGCAATGGATTTGAAGTGGCAGCTCTCTCTGCTAAGTATGAGGGCAAAGAGGTACTTTTAGAGGACAGACAAGAAAATTTTCATTAATGCTAATGATACTGCTAGGTATGATAAATCCAAGGTATAGTGTTTCAACTGTCACAAGATGGGACACTTTTCCAGGGAATGTAAAGCACCAAGGAACAAAGATGGTCAGTTCAGATATCAAGACAACACTAGGAAGAAAGGAAACAATGAAGACACATATTCAAAGGCAATGTTGGCTATAGATGGTGTTGGTTTTGACTGGAGTGATATGGCAGAAGAACAAGTTCTGACAAACATGGCTCTAATGGCATTTTCAGACTCTGAGGTAAACAATGATAAATCTTGCACTAAAACTTGTCTAAAAACCTATGAAACTCTTAAGAAATAGTGTGATGATTTAATTGTTAAGCTTAATCAAACTGAATTTAAAGCAACTACTTATAAAAGAGGTTTAACGACTGTAGAAGAACAACTTGTCACATATAGAAAGAATGAGGTTCTTTTTAATGAAGAAGTTGCAGTTCTTAAAAGAGAAGTAGCTTGCAAAGACTATGAAATCAGTGTGCTTAAAAGTGAGTTTGAAAAGGTTAAGCAAGAAAAAGAGGGTATTGAATTTAAAATTAAGAAATTTGATAATGCCTTAAAGAGCCTAGACAAGTTGTTAGGGAGTCAGATAACTGACAAACGTAAAAAGGGTTTGGGGTATAATGTTGTTCCACCACCCCATCATTTAATCTATAATGCACCTACAAAACTTGATTTATCTTATTCTGGTCTTGATGAATTCAAAGAGCCTTAATTTAAAAGTTATGGTCCTAGGGACAGTAATCTAGAGTCTTATATTGATAAAAAAATCAGATAATTCTAAGGAAAATACTAATGACTCTTTGGTAAAAGAACAAGTGTCAAAAAATGAAAATAGCTCTATTTTGTCTCCACTTAATGATAGAGTTTGTCAAACCTAAAAATAATGAAAAACCAGTTAGAAAGTCAGTTAAGTATGCAGAGATGTATAGATCACAAAGTCCTAGGGGGAATCAAAGAAACTGGAATGGACAGAAGTCCAATCAACTAGGAAGTGATTTTGTAATGTATAACGAAGCTTGTTTTATTTGTGGAAGTTTTGACCATGTGTAGATTAACTGTCATCACCATCAAAGGAAAAGGATGGTGTCTGGGAATAATTACAATAGGGTTGATTATGACTATTATTCCAAAACCTCACACCCTAGTGCTTACAGGAACATGGTTCCAAGAGCAGTTTTCCTAAAATCTAGCCTAACACCACTTAATACTGCTAGGCCTGTTTATACTACTCAACCCAAACCAACAGTTCATAGTGAATGTCACATTTTTCTAAACAAGCACAATCAACTGATTAGAGGCCCTTTTATAAGAAAACAACATTAACTAACACATATTTTCATCAAAAGGTTAATACTGTCATGGGTCACTGTTACACTGTTAGGCCTAGAGCAGTTAATACTGCTAGGCCATATACATCACCAGTTAATGTTGTTAGGGCAAAAAGGGTCAATGTTGTTAAGACCTCAGCATGTTGGGTTTGGAGACCTACCAGACCTAATGGTGCATCACTTGTTTTAAAGAGAAATAACTACATTGATGCACGAGGCAAATCCAAGTCAGTAATGGCTTGGGTCTCCAAAGGAAACTAATTTCCTTGTTTTTATGTGCAGGGCAAGCCACAAATAGATGATAAAGGATTTGTTGACAGTGGATGCTCAAGGCACATGACTGGAAACATAGCTTATCTCTCAGATTTCAAGGAATTTGATGGGGTTATGTTACATTTGGGGGAGGAACACATGGTGGTAGAATTTCTAGTAAGGGAACACTTAAAACTGATTGCCTTGATTTTGAAGATGTATACATTGTCAATGAGTTAAAATTCAACCTTTTTAGTGTCTCACGGATGTGTGACACAAAGAACTATGTCCTTTTACTGACACTGAATGTCTTGTCTTATCTCCTAATTTTAAGTTGCCTGATGAAAGTCATATACTTCTTAAAATTCATAGAAAGGACAGTATGTACAGTTTTGATATGAAGAACATTGTTCCTAAAGAGA
>BQNB010004055.1:7040-27673 GCA_026074375.1 Tanacetum coccineum | reverse complement strand
TAGTGGTAGCCCTTTCCATTCTGTCACCCAACTCCTTATGGACAGCCTCATCACCAAACTTTTTAGGGGGACTACTAGACTGACATATCTTTGTATCTTGACCTCTTTTGATTTGCCTAGGTGTTTGATACATCACATACCTTTGTTTGATGTTACATGTCCTTTCATTCATTCTTGACTGTATGTTGACATTATTAGCCTCCCCTCAATTCAATACCAGATACTCAATATTCCTAGCCTGCAAATGTTAGTCGAAAACCAAGAATATACAATCCATAGAATTTTCTTCATAACAATTTTAATTATGACTAACAGTTTTAACTAGCAGTACTAATTATACTTAGTAGTACTAATTGATAAAACTAACAGTACTAATCCTGTACAAACATTACAAAGACACCAAGAGATTAAAATTCTAATGATTTAGCATTCCAATACTTGTAACCAAGTACTGAAACCTTCCAACATCTAAAGCTTTTGTAAGTAAGTCTGTAAAATTATGATCTGTGTGGATTTTAACCACTTGAATTAACTTTTTATCATAGCAGTCTCTTATAAAATGATATCTAATCTCAATGTGTTTTGTTTTAGTATGTGAAACAAGATTCTTAACAATACATATAGTACTGTTATTGTCAATATTAATCATGGTGTGCATAAAATTATACCCATAATCCAGCTTTAGTAGACGAGGTGGCAACCACAGTTTGCTTCTTGCACTGCCATGATATTAATCTGCACCATAGGAACTGACAACCTCCTGTTGTTGATTTCCTATCTAAGCTTTCTCCAGCATAGTCACTATCAGAATATGCCACCAGATCAAAGGGAGATTTTCTAGGATACCAAAGGCCCAGTTTAGGTTAGCCTTTTAGATACCTAAAAATCCTTTTCACAGCATGTGAGTGTGAAACTTTAGGTGTAACTTGGAATCTGGCACATACACATACTGCAAACATAATGTCTGGTCTAGATGATGTAAGATGCATCAATGATCCAATCATTGATCTGTAGAGATGAACATCAACATCATCACCACCTGAGTCCTTGAGCAAAGGCTTTTCTGTATCCATTGGGGTGCTAGCTGTCCTGACATATGTGAAACCAAACTTTCTTAATATCTCAGCTACATATTTATCTTGACTGATAAATATCCCATCTTCTCTTTGCTTTACTTGCAAACCTAAGAGGAAATTGAGTTCTCCCATAAAACTCATCTAAAACTTGTCATGCATCAGTTTTTCAAATTTAGTACACAACTCCTTGTTTGTAGAGCCAAAGATAATGTCATCAACATAGACCTGTACAAGCAAAATATCTCCTTTCTGCTTCTTGATAAATAAGGTCTGATCTATCTTTCCTCTTTGAAACCTATTGTCCAATAAATACTTGGCCAAGGTTCCATACCAGGCTCTTAGAGCTTGATACAAACCATACAGTGCTTTCACCACCTTGTAAACTTTGTTAGGATAGTCAGGATCTTTAAATCCTGGTGGTTGACATACATATACCTCCTCTTCAATTATATCATAAAGGAAAGCACTCTTCACATCCATCTGATATACCATGAAGCCCATAAATAAAGCATAAGCTAAGAATAGCCTTATTGCCTAAATTCTAGCCACAGGAGCAAAAACTTCATCATAATATATACCTTCTTCTTGAGTATATCCCTAGGCAACTAGCCTTGCTTTGTTCCTTGTTACTATGCCTCTCTCATATTTCTTGTTCTTGAATATCCATTTTGTACCAATAACTCTCTTACCTTTAGGCAAATACACTACTATCCAAACCTTTTGTACTTTAAACTATAAAAGCTCCTCCTGCATTGCTTCTACCCAAGCTGGATCACTTAGAGCTTTGGCAATTCTTTTTAGCTCTTCTTGGGATAGGAAACAAGCAAACAGACAAGTATGAAGGTCTTCATGAGTTTTCCCTTCATAAACAGCACTAATGAACCCATGTTCATTTGTATTCTTTGTCATTCCCCTTGTCTGTACACCAGATTGTATATCACCAATCACATGATTAAGTAAATGATCTTTATGGATTCTTGTATTTGGAGTAGTAGGAACTTGATATGAGGTAGTAAGGTTGCTCATATCCATTTATGTTTCATCACCAAATAAAATCAGCATGTGGTGCTTCAATGTAGCAAGATCTCCCAAAGAAAACATTATGGTTCAATATTAATACTTGGCCCTGCAGAATAACATCTGGAGTAACTGTTTTCAGGCCTTTCTTGATCATCAATTCCTCTTTCTTTACATACACCTTCATCATCCTTCTTTCTAGTATCACTAGGAGGTTGTGGTTCATCATTACTAGCATTCTTTGAAGAAGAATCAAATAGGGAACCATCTTTCCACAGTGGCATCAAAATGTAGTCTTGGCTAGATCATGTCTCCTTGCTAGAATGACCTGCACCAATACTTTCTTCCTGTAACCTACAAAAATCATTAGAGTTTCCTACTGCAAACAACTACACATAATTCATTGATTTTGTTAGAACATCAGTTCAAACAGCCACTTTGGTCCATCCACCCCCTCAATAATAGGCTTATCCTCCAAGAACCTAATATGCAAATTTTCTTCTACTTTCCTAGTTCTAATGTTGTATACCCTAAAAGCCTTACTATTCAATGAGTATCCAACAAAGAATCCTTCATCAGACTTTCCATCAAACTTGCCTAAATAATCTAAGGTATTAAGAATGGTAACATGACACCCAAATGGTCTCATGAAGCTTAGAGCAAGTGTTCTACCTCTAAACAGTTCATAAGGGGGGGACTTGTTATAAGGCTTAACTACTAATACCCTATTCTGCACATAAAAAGCAGTATTAACTGCTTCAGCCTAAAATATAGTAGGTAACTTAGAGTCAGCTAACATGGTTCTAGCAACCTTAATTAGTGTCCTATTTCTCCTCTCAGCAACACCATTTTGCTGAGGAGTTCTAGCTACACTAAATTCCTTCTTAATGCCTTTCTTTTCACAAAACTCACTCATAACTCTATTCTTGAACTCTGTTCCATTGTCACATCTGATTATCTTTACTTTCTTATCAACTAGATTTTCTATCTCAGTTATAAAGCTCTTAAGAATGCCACTAGTCTCATCCTTAGTTGCTAAAAAGAAAACCCAAGTAAATCTGCTATAATCATCAGTAACAACTAGACAATATTTCTTATTCATTAAGCTGCTCACAAAAGTTGGACCAAACAAGTCCATATGCAACATGAATAAATGCTGAGTAATATAGTTTTGAATCTTGGACTTACAAGAGGCTTTGTGTTGCTTTCCCTTAAGGCAAGCAACACAAGTTTGGTCATTTTCAAAATGTTTTGTAGGTAAACCTCTCACAAGATTTTCCTTAACAAGTTTATTAATAGTTTTAAAATTTACATGACCTAGCCTCCTATGCCATAGCATTGATTCATCAAGTGTAGCTTTTGCAACAATACAAGTTAAACTCTCTTTAGGAACAACATTATTCATATCAACACTGTACATATTGTTCTTTCTAGGAACTTTAAGTAAAACCTGACTCTCGTCAGCTAACTTAAAGTTAGGAGACAGAACAAAACATCCAGTGTTAGTAAAAAAGAACACTGTTCTTTTAGTCACACATCTGTAAAACACTAAAAAGGTTAAATTGTAACTCCTTGACAAAGTACACATCCTTAAAATCAAGCGTACCAGTTTTAAGAGTTCCTTTACCAGTAATTTTCCCTCCTTTGGCTCCTCTCCCAATGGTAACATATCCTCCATCAAAATCCTTAATGTCTGAGAGATAGGGCATGTTCCTTGTCATGTGCCTTGAGCATCCACTATCAATATAGCCTTGATCTTCTTTTTGTGGATAACCCTGCACATAAAAATAAGGAAATTAGTTTCCTTTGGGGACCCAAGCCATCACTGACTTGGATCTGCCTCATGCATCAACATAATTATGTCTCTTCAAAGTAATTGATGCACTATTAAGTTTGGTAGGTCTCCAAACCCAACATGCTGAGGCCTTAACAACATTAACCTTATTTTCCCTAACAGCATTAACTACTGCTGAATTTGTTCTAGCAGTATTAACTGCTTTTGGCCTAGCAGTATAAAATTTTCCCTTAGCAGTATTAACTTTTTGGTTAAAATTTTTGTTAGTTAATGCTGTTCTTATTTGATAGGGCCTCTTTACAGTTCATTGTGTTGATTTAGAAAAACATGAAATTGGTCTAGCAATAAAAACTGTAGTTTTTGGATGAGCAGTATTAACAGTCCTAGCATTATTAAGTGGTCTTAGGCCAGTGTTCATTAAAACTGCTTTTGAAGCCATGTTCCTGTGAGCACTAGGGTGAGCCTTTTTAGTAGAATAATTGTAATTAACCCTTGTATAATTATTCCCAGATACCACCCTTTCCCTTTGATGATAATTGCAGTCAGCTTGCACTTGGTCAAAACAAGCTTTATTGTACATCACAAAGTCACTACCTAGCTGTTGGGACTTTTGATTATTAAAGTTTCTTTGATTTCCCCTAGGACTTTGTGACCTGTACATTTCAGCATACTTAACTAGTTTCTTAACAGATTTTTCTTGTTGTTTAGGTGTAGGATATTGGAAATCATAACACAATAGAAGATAGATGGATTAGCCAAGTCTAGAGAGAGAAAGTAGGAGATAAAACTTTCTAGAGAGAGAAAATAGAACTTGTATAATGAAATGACTCACCACCTCTTCCAAGGCATGGAAGAGGCTTATATAGTTGCATACAAAACTGGCCCAAGGCCTTGGTATGGCCTTATTCGTTGGGTTTAATTACCCAGCCCAATACTGAATGTCATACGGTTAACTAATAACTACGAGCTATAATAAACGATAAAATACACAGAGTAACCGAGTCTTTTTCTAATATCTAATCATCTCCCCCTAAGGGAGGTCACCCCAGAAAATACTAACTTAAGCTCGGCAATCTTCTGATTGATCTTGTTCAGCCCGTAGTCTTTGATTCTTCCCTTGATATCTTGTACTTTGATGTAGTGGTCTTTGTCTTGTAGCTTATGTTTAAACTTGATATGTGATCTTGAGCTTTCTTGAGATCATTAGCCAAATCTAATCTCTAATCACCATCTTGTGATCTTTCGTTGTCTTGTGGTCTTGTGTCTTGCGGACCGACATGCTCATACCTTTCTAGATCTTGAAAACTTGAATAATTTAGTCTTGAATTTCTGTAACTTTAATACTTGGCCACTTCAAGAAGGACGTGTGATATCAGAGTTGCAGAAGCTTAGAAACATATGCTTGAGATTTCATGATTTCTTTGAATGTGTTAGTCAAGTATGAGCATGCGGTAATGAACTTGTGTCTACCAGAACAGGATGACACCATCTCCATCTTAATGTGAACCTGTAATACAACAGTTAGCAATAAAGAGAAAAATTGATTTGAAAATCAGTCGACGTGTTACTTAGTAAAATGGTTTTTGTAACACATCGAGAGTTTTAAGCTTTTGTCAAAGTTCATTAACCGTCAATTCATATACTGGAACAAATTTGATTCTTGTATAATCGCTTCATTGTTTCTTTCCAGTTGACATAAGTTTGATCCATTTAGGATCTCACAAGTCACCTACCAAGAGCTTGTTTGATTTTGGCTCTCGCAGGATTTCCATCTTCATTGTAATACTTAGTTATCACTCGGATGTTCTGGCAGTACCATAAGGATAATGCGTAGGACTCTTATGACAATCCTTGTTTTCATAGTGTGTGAAGAACAAGTAAAGATGAATAGTAATCCTAATAAATAATAATGATCTCTTAGCTCTAGACTATAAATTGTTTATTGGGCATTTTGTCTTAGTGATCGGAGGCTGGAGCAGACTGCCACCTTTTCAATATCAACTAACTCGGAGTGAGAAACAATTAGATAACTTGTTAGTCTCATGGAGATAGTGAACAGAAATATTTTGAGAGATTCTGAGTGGCTAAGGAGGGTTGTGCATTGCATCACTGGGTCCATGATGTCAGTCTTCAATGTCAGCAATCATCATTGTGATTATGACAGCAGATGTATTGACCCGGTTTCTGCCTAAGTGTAAGAGGCATCTTTTAACACCCTATATCCCTAACATTCTTTCTCCATGTGTGAAGAGGGTTTATAAATGTCATACCAAGGTTGGCTATGGGCCCTTAGTGGGCTTGTCCATGGGCCTTTGGCCCGTTTAGCTTACTAACATAACATTACTAATTACTACGAGCTATGACTACCCATATTGGAAATGACCGATACTTTTCCGTATTTCTAACAAGATCCCTCCGGTTCGGGCTGGATCATGGGAACTAATACCTAACCTTACCAACCTTATAACTTTGTTAAAATTAAATACATGGTCGGTCTTTTTGGTATAGTTTACCTTGCCATAAAACCAATTGAAAAACTCAATCTGGTACTTGTGATATAAATATCAAAGCTTTTAGTACCTTGATTATTTTTTGAATTTTCAAAAACACTCCCCCTCAACATGTGCATCGATTAAACGAAAGTGGGTGGCACAAGGAGGATGGAGTATACATATGAGTCCATAAAGTCACATTTTTTATCAATTTTCATATTTAAATCACATTTTCTCCCCTTATCAAAAATTTCAAACCCTTTGATATTTTGGATATCAATTGATTTGAATATGTTAGAAAACTGGGAGAAAAATATGTTGATTAGTCACAAGCCGAGTGGGAAACAAAGTAATGCTCCCCCTGAATCTATGAGGGTACGTGTGAGTGACAAGTATAAAAAATTTGAAACATTTTGAGTTTAACGAGAAAACTCTTGAAAAACTTTATACTTGTCACTGAACACTTAACTGAACACTACATACTTATAATAATGTACAAGATATATTATACAAAAATAAGATGATATTGGCCTGAGTATCAGAATGATGAAATCATTTAGTTCTCTGAATAAGTCTGTAGTCAACATCTCTTAGTCTTCCACCAACAAAGCTTTCGAGACTCCTGAATATTCTCTGAATCTTAAGTCTTCTCTCGATCACCTCCATAAAATCCTTACTCCTCCTTCGATCGTCCTCATACCAAATTCGTGTTGCCATGCCCGGATTGTACTCGTACAGCTTGAAGTCTTTAACCATGTCCAGAATCCTATTTAACGTGACATCACTAAACTTGTGCACCTTAGTCTCTCGCATCATCTTCTTTTGATCACTTCTGTCTATATATATTACTGCCCTGGGCTTGCTAACTATGGTGTAGTCTTCTTTGAATAGAAAGTCAGATGCATCCCAATCTGGTTGAGTAAGATTGAGTTTCGTCTGATAACTTCCAATCCCTAGCTGCAGATCTTCTACACATTTTCTGATGACGATGTTCCTTATCCACAGGTTAACTTCGTTGAAGAGATGAACTTTGTCATCCCCAGATAAATGATTGAGCTGACCTTGAAGATGAAGCATGTACAAGTCTTTAAAATCATTCGGATGCAGATTTTTAAAGTGAGCTTCTGAGATCTTGTATTCCTTGTAGTCAGCTCTACGAAGAACAGTCTCTTTTAAGTAGGCCTACCCGTATCTTTTAAGAGTCTTGAGACTGACTACACTAAGAACCTGTATGTAGGATCTGACTTTACTATGATCAGAGGGGGCATTGTGTCTTGTGATATAGAATTCTTTACACTTAAACCACTAGTAAGAGATACCGTACACAACACTAATGTCATACTCACGTTCACTCTCAATCCAGAGGGACAGAACAAGTTCTTCAGGTCTAAAGTCTAGATAATGAGCCGCTTTCAGCTTGGATATGGATAAAGCTGATTTTCTGCCTTTGTCACCTGAAACTAGATACTCCGTATCCGTATTGAAGAAGTATTGTGATTAAATAGTTACATAACCTGGTGGTCCTCCTAAGGGCAACGGTTTACTCACATCAGGCACCAACCGATGGCCTTCAAGATTAACCAAATCAACTTGATCTGTAAGCATTCGGTGACATTCTTCAATCTGGAATTATAGGGAAATGTTGTTCTTGTGAAAGGCTTTGGATACCTTGAATGCTGGGCCTTCCAAATTAGATTTGCTGAGTTTCTTCTTCCTAATCCTTTTGCAAAACCAAGTGATGAATGATCCCATATCACCAGTCTTTCGAAGTAACTTGTTTTAATTAGGATCTTTATAGGATTTGGCAAGTGCATTTGCCCAGTTGTTCTCTGGTCCAGGTAGATCATTTATAGGAATACACCAGTCTGGTTCTGGAGTTGCCGGTCTGTCTTTATCTGAAAGAGGCTTCAACTATTCTGGCCTCTGCTTGATCTTTAGAAGATGGGCAGAATCAGTGTCCTTTGAATAAGATATGTTTGCAGTATCTGGCATTGGTATGTCTTCGACTGGTTGTTTAGCATGAAGACTGGACTATTGCTTGGATGAGCTTGAAGGAGCTTCTCTAGTGTCAGTCATCTTCCAGGCAGATGATTAAGGAGTTGGAGGTTGTGATGAGCTTGAAGCACCAGAGTCATGTCTTTTCTTTTTGCTAAGATCTGAATGTGGTAGAGGAGGAGGAGGGTCTTGATCATCATGTCATCTTTTATGGGACTTGTCCTTTTAGCCAAGAATTCGTCCCTGTTCGCCCGTTCCATAGATGCCTTAAGAGCTTTATATAGCGCCACATGTTCAGGAAGTGACTTGTAGGTACCAGTCTCAAACATGCGCTGGTGAAGAATTTCTTTCATATCAGCTTTGGGCAGTTCTCTGAAGCGATCTCGAAGTAGAGCTTGAAGAGCCATGTGTACAGCCTCTTTTACAGATTCACGGATAGCTTCATTGATCTTATGAGGTAGATCTCTAAGCTCCAAAGTGAAAACCCTGGATCTAAGATTCTGAGACGTGTTATCAAGATTCTTGTTTTTTTGCTCTAAATCATAGAATTTCTTTTCAAATGCTATGACACGTGCAGCTAACTGTGATTCAGTTGTGCTTTGTTGTTATGGAGGAGGTGGAAGGGTTTTTGTTGTAGTCGTTGTTGTTGTTGTAAAGACGGGTGCTTGAGTGGTGGAGGATACGGGTTTAGGAGGAGAGAGATCAATAATTGGTGTGGATAGTGGTGGAATCAAGGAGGACGCTTGATGAATTAGAACTGTGACCATAGAGACCACTTCTGACTCCATATTGAGTTTACACGGTTCATCTTCAGTTGATTTGTTATTTATGAACTGGTCCACAATAGTATAAGCATCATCCAGATTCTTCATAAAAGAGAGAGCCCCGGATGAACTTAGTGGTTCCTCTAAGATGACATGTTGAGAATCGATTAGCCCATCTAGGATATTATAACAACGATTGATACATGAAGTCGTTAGCCTAAACTTGTAGACTAAGACTAACCGTATTTACTTAGGTATTTGATGGTGCGATTCATTTGCCATACTTAGGTATAAGACAATTCACGGATGGACTAGCTTGCTAAGGTGAGTTCCTAGCCCCATTTTTTTACTAATATCAATGATTTACAACTTCTGGGGTGAGAAACATGCATTGTTTTACAAATTGGATGCAAGTGTACATTTTATCATGATTACGTGTTTGCCTAAGTGGTGATAACCCATTGTGCCCATTATCATGAACTGTCAATTACTTTGTGTGAGCGCGAATGTTATAAATAGATCTATTTGGGTTTGACATCCCCGTTCCGGTAAGTAGCACTCACTGTGCCGGTCAGCCAGAACAATGGACGTATACCATGCTGGATTTGGATGTTGCGTGTTAGAACAACATCAAGGGAAATGTTGGCAATTTATATTGAAATTCATACATGTCGAGCTTCAGTGTCATGAGCTTAGGGAAACGTAATTACACTTTGTGATGTTTGCATCTGTTTCATTATCATACACTTAGAAATCTTGCGGTCCTACATTATATTTACATAAACTTATGAATTCACCAACTTTATGTTGACGTTTTAAAGCATGTTTTTCTCAGGTCAATGAGGCATGAGGTGCTAAGGATACATTGGGGATAGGCTTTTGGGGAGTCATGCATTAAAGATTTGGAGTCATTACATCTTGGGATAATTGTTATGATCTAAAATCTTATTTATCAAATATTGAACAATTTAAGCCGTTGTGCTTTGTATTAAACAATTTCAATAACTCTAATGTATCTCATTTTAAACGATTTTTTTCGAGGTCGTTCTCATATCTTGTGTTATTGATCTATGAAGTAACGCTTTCGGACTCATTATTCTGCTGCGACCCAATTTGGGGGTGTTACAGCTTCGATAAACAAAAGTGGGTAGCACGAGGATGGAGTATATATATGAGTCTACAAAATCACATTTTTATCAGTTTTCATATTTAAATCACATTTTCTCCCCCTATCAAAAATGTCAAATCCGTTGATATTTTGGATACCAATGGATTCGAATATGTTGAAAAAACTGGGAGAAAAATGTGTTGATTAATCACAAGCCGAATGGGGAACATATTAATGCTCCCCTTAATATCTATGAGGATTAAGTTTAGTGTTTGTATGAGAGGTTTGAAATATTTTGAATTTAATGAAAAATTTATACACTGACACATAACACTAAGTACAATACTACCTTTTAATGTACAAGATATAATATATACACATGATATTGACCTTATATATGGAATGAATAGATCATTCCGTTCTCTGAAGAAGTCTGTAGTCAATATCACGAACCCGTCCACCAACAAAGCATTCCAAGTTCTGGTAGATCCTTCTCGTCTTGAGTCTCCATTCAGTGGCATGTATGAATTTGTTAGCCTCAATTTATTGAGTCGAACAAGGAAGCTCGGTCACTCTACGATGGAGCTTCGGTCTTTAATTAGTTAATGTTGTAATAAAATATTATTGGAAACGGGCCTCGATATTTAATCTATAAGTATATTTTTTGTGGTTTAATCCCAAGCAAAACCCAAGCCCCGGGTCCCTTTAAAATATCCACGCGTCGTAGGGAATAAATATTAGGAAAAATTTTGATTTTTTTTATTTCATAAGAAAATATCTAAGTAATCTCACACAAATATCTAAATCTAATTTCTTTCTTTTCTATCACCTCTCTTTCTCTCTTTCTAGTTTTCAATTTGTGTTTGATTATATGAAGTGAAGTAAATCGGGTTCCTACAATTGGTATCAATCGCCTCGGGTGGATTTAGTGGTATTTTTTGTTGTTGTGAGCCTATTGGATTCGGAAGATTTGGTTGTTTCATCATTCGGTATATTTGTTTCTTTTGTTATGATTCGGCTTATTCAAAGAGAAAGGAAACGACGTTTTGTTGGTTAGTATTGTGGTCCAAAAAGTTTATTTGGTCGCATCAGTTAAGGCAAAAACGTCAAGGGGTTTTACGCTCTTGGTTTTTGTGAAGAACAACCGAACGAGTGGAAACACGTTAGAACCGAATGAGTGAAAACGTGTAGAACCGAACGAGTGACAAAAATGCAAGAACCGAACGAGTGAATTCTCTTTTGGACCGAACGAGAAAATTTTTCGAGGACCGAACGAGTTTTTTTTTCCATAGAGCCGAACGAGTTTAAACTTCTTGAACCGAACGAGTGGAACCGAACGAGCGAAAATTATTTTGGACCGAACGAGCAAAATTATTTTTGAAACCGTAACTAGCGAAAATTTTCAAGGACCGAACGAGAAAATCTTTCAAGGACCGAACGAGTGACAAATCTAAAGGACCGAACGAGTTTTTGTTGTCTCAATCGAACGAGTTCATTTTCGATAGAGCTGAACGAGGACAAAAATCTCGAGGACCGAACAAGAAAACTTGTGTGACAAAAAGGGTTTCAGTAAAACTGCAATAACTTTTGATCCGTAAGTCCGTTTTAGGCCCGTGACCTCTCAAAACAAATCTAAGATGAAAAACGAAGACGGATCACTCTAAAACGCACCCTTTAGTTTGGTTAATTTAAGGATTTTTCGAAGCCCAAAACCATCGTTTTCTATGATTTATTGACATTTTTCAGTTTTTTGGAATTTTTCGCCGCTGATTCCGAATCAAATCATTCACGGTTTTCTATTGATTTTGTAAAATCCGTTAATTCATTTATCGGTTTTAATCATAGACGTGTAAAATCCCGTGAACGTGAATTGCTTACACAACCACAACTTCAATCACATCATATCCACCTATAAAGAATCCAACAAAAATCTTTCACACTTCACAATTCATAACAAATTCCATTCCTCATGTCTACACTAAGTTACACATCCTCAACAGAAATTCAGATGTCAAGCAGGAATACATGAGCTAAGTCCAAAAAGGAGTCTGTAAATAGGTCACAAATTTGAAGGTCAACCTCAAATAAAAGTAACGTTATTTCGGATTTAAAGTGTTAAGGAAGACAAGACTATTGACACGATGATTGAAAGGACCAAACAAATAAAGTATCTTAAATGAATTCTTTATAAACGCAATCATCAATTCCACAGACCATACACATGTTAGCACCAACATGCGCAAGTAATCATGGTAGACTCACCTTTGCTAAACCAAATAACCGTCAAGAAAGCTCAATCAGATAAGCCTCGTTTGGTATGAGATGCCCATATGATACTTCTATCCTGCAAACAGATTTTGCCCCGATGGGTAAGAGACAGAGACTCTTGAAAAAGAAGTAGATCAAAATTGGATAAAGACAAATAGAAACCATAAAATTACACATATCAAACAGTCATTATAAACTATCAAACCAACCATCCAAAGCCTATCTTGATCAGTTGAACTGCGCTAAAGAAGTTAGGGAAAAACAATTGTGGAGAAAAACGTTTGTTAGGAACAAAAGCCAAACATTGTTAAAAAACGTTGGATTCTACCCATGTCTAAATCCGTTAGTAAAAGTAACTACTTAATAACAAATGACAAACACTTCAATCATTTTAGAACCATTTGTCAACAAACTTGGTCAAATCTACTAGTAGTCATTTCCTAACCCAACTGCTAATAGTATGAAGTTTTGATCAAAATCATATTAATGCCTCTTTCAACAAAACATACAGACAGTCATTTTTTATTCATGAACTAAAAAGAGAAATGACTGACTATTTGGACGTACGTTAATTCCTTGAAAAGGAGCTGACAACTAAAATCATAAAGGCAATATTTTCAAACATTATATGATCAACTTCACAAAGAGTGATTGTCTAAAGATTTAACGATTTTCAAATTTGCATTATATGCCTCAATTAAATGCAAAAACTGAATTACAAGTGCTGTATCTATCTCATAAAGTCAAAGAATGTGAATGTCTTGCACAAAAGCTTTTTGAAACAAACTAATCAGTTAACAAAGAAGTTCAAAATAATTTGTTTAAAAAAAGTTTTTCTAAACTGAAAAACACTCGATTTCTCTTGAACATTGGCATTACAACAATGTAAAACAAATGAAAAACAACTCAGTTTTGCAAAGAAAAACGACTAATGTAATTCGAAAGAAGTGAACAATATCAAGAAATACAAGATATTGAACTCAAATGCAAGACAAGAACTGGTGATAAATGATTAAAGAAACCATATCAGGAACAAAATGAAAGTCTGTGAAACTCAGTTTGATAAGCCGATCTGTTGTTCGACAACCAAAATGCTCAAGCGATTTCCAAAACCATCAGTTTTAGGAAAACCGACTCCTTTTTTTCAAATTCTCCTGAATGAGAAGTTTATCAATAGAATATGTAGTCTGGTTAATAAAACTAATGCGTCGGATGGTTTGTTTTAAATCAGTCACTCAACAGAATTTGCCTCGGAATGAGAAACCAGCGGTTCGAAACACAAATGTGCTAAACCAGGAATGTTTAGAATTGCTCCACTACAACAATAATAGAACACCACAGTTGCCCCATGCTTTCTAGAATACTAATCCTCTCACATGTCTAAATCTACAGAGTAATTCACACTACTATTGTTAGCAGACCACATCTTAAGATGCTATCAAGTTAAGATAAGGTCGTGCAACAATAGTCATGTGGAAGTTTCAAAAAGAAGGAAGTAAAGACCATCAGAGGATTTTAGTATTTCTAAGAAACAAAGTCCTGTAAATGCGTGTAATGACATTCAAACTCCAGAACCTCAAAGCGAAAGCTGTTTGTGCTGCATAGTGGAACATGTGCGTTAATTCTAATCATGATTGCCTTTGTTTCTCGATACTTAGAAAGAGTGAATGGCTAGAACTAAGAATCCTCAAGTAGTGCCTCTTAGTGCTAGTAACCCAAGAGAAAAAGCAAACAAATCTATAGTCAACACCCTAAGAAAACATTGCATCCATACCACTATTCCAAATTCCAAGAGTACTATAAGAAGTTTTATGAGAATTACAAATCAGGAATGGAAATGGTGGATCGCTAAGAGATGTTTCCAAGCAGTTTTATAACATGGGACAACAAAAGCCGCTTAGGACCAAAAAGATAATGGATCCTAAGATTAGAAACGATGATGAATCTACAGAGTATATGTCCCCCTATAGACATTGTCTCTATATAACTAATGTCTAGAAGATATAAAATTCTTAGGAATCCAATTTTTCCAATGTTCCATCGTCTCTAACTCTCTTACAGATTGTACAACTCATCCTATTCATTGTTGACATCTGGATGCACAAAGACATAACGTTTTAACACTACAGTACAAGCCCGATCGTCGTCAACGATAATGCGACCTGCTAAATAACACTTCAGGCCCCATTCCTCTAATGTTCAAAAGACGTTTGAATCGCATGCAATCAAGCCTCGTCTTCATGGAAATACGTCTGTTCCAGTCAGTCAGCCTCGTTCTTCATCAAATGACTTTTGATCATATACGTGATCAGAACTCGGAATCAAACCACAGCAATGACAGTCCGAGTACAAAGCTGGTTCCAAAGTTGTTCCTTAAGCAAAACAAGACAGCTACATGCAAGACAAAGATTGGATGATCTATTCCACCACATATAGCAATGCTGAGGAACAACTAGTAAATAAATACAAAAGTCAGAAATTAGAAAAATTTTCCAAAAAAGATTCTTCCTCCGACAAGTCTCTGGAATGATAACATTTACGTGCTTATAAATGTCGTGAATAACATTTGACACGTGTGTGTAAATGGAAGTTTCGAGCGAGAGTTTCAAATAGTTTTCAAAACATGTCATTTCAATTTTTCTAAATGGCTTAGTGCAAATAGTCAGTTGCATAACCCGACTCCAATAAAGTAAGTTTATAACATTATCCTCCCAACTAGAAAATTAATGTTTCTCGTCTTAGCTAGTTACTACCAGACATTCAATGGTCTTAAGCCAAAAAAAAGAAATTGTATGTTTTCAGTGCGCTTAAACCAATACCGTAGAAGGGAAGTCCCTAACATCTAGTTTTTTCAAAAAAGTTGAACACAATTTTTCAAGAATTTCTCTCGAAGACAATTCATAATCTTTCAAAATTGGTGTTCAAACACTCCATCCCTCACAGTTTTTTTCAAAAGACAACAAATTCTTAATTGGTCATATTATTGAGGGGAGTTGTTTAAGAAATAAAGTATTAAATGTTCTTGGGATACATCAACACGACATTCTAATGTTATACAAAACATTATCAAAATGTACTAAACCATTCATGCTGATAATATTTTCCCCCACGACAGAAATTTCAGACATATTTTAATCACAAGTGTAATTTCAAAAACTAAGTGTTTATTATTTAGAAATATGGGAAAAATGTATTTAAAATATGATCTAATCGACTCAATGGCTAAACAAATAAGAAAAGTTTAAATGGTTCGACATCTGATACTGCCAAACAACATCTTAATTTCACGACGATTCCTGAGTCATAAGGGTGGTTAGGTTAGGACTCAATCCTATGATCCAACCAGAACCGGAGGATCTACCCAAGGATAATCCAAAGTTAGAAATAGCAGTCCTTAGGTATGATTGGAGATGAATGTATATGTGATAATGGCCGACAAGATGTGAGTTAACACCGGAACAATCACAACAAGGTGTTTAGTAATGACGTCCTTGTAAGCATTGTAGGCGTTGAAGAATGAAAAAAGAAAGTGTATGGAATAAAGGGTCAAACAAAGTAAGCCCTCCAGACAACTTAATGCAGAAACCGGGTCAATACATATGCTTCAGAACAACAAGTTGATTGCTGACGATTGGGAAACAGACATCATGGACCCATGAGGCAATCACAACCCTTCCAGCCATTCCGGTTTCTCTCACAGAACTTATCTCATTTGTCACTGAGATACACACGTTATAAATTGACATCTCAGTCCGAGATCAATGATACTGAATATGGTGCAAACTGCTCCCAGCCTCCCCGAGTACTAAAACCAAAAGCACTAATCGATCTAGAGCCAAGAGATCATCAAAATCTCGTTAGGACACTTCCATTTCCAAAACACTTGTTGAACATCATCATGTTTCACAAGCTGTTACAGATTCCTACGCAATATCATTGTGATATTTGCCAGAACATCCGAGTGATACTAATGTATTCACATGAAGATGGAAATCCTGCTTGAGCCAGCATCAAACAAGCTCTTGGTAGGTGACTTGCGAGATTCTATATGAATCAAACTTGTGACAACTGGATATCCGATTTGGTCCAGGTAATGAATTGATGACGGTTGAAGAAAATTTTGAATAAAAACATGACACTCTCGATGTGTTACAAAAACTCTTTACGAGTGGACACTTCGATTGATTTTTAGATCAATTTTTCTCGTTTATCACTAACGTAAACCTGCAGTCAAAGGTGGTAAAGCAAGCCTCAATCCATTCAATGATCAATCTACGATAGATATACATCTTGAAATCTCAAGATCCCTTCGATTCTGGCTGGATCATGGGAACTACTACCTAACCTTACCAACCTTATAACTTCGATAAAATTAAATACATGGTCAGTCTATTTGGTACAATTCACCTTGCCATAAACCAATTTAAAAAACTCAATCAGGTACTTGTGATATAAATATCAATGCTTTTAGTACCTTGATTGTTTTTGAATTTTCAGAAATGCTCCCCTTCAACATGTGCATCGATTAATCAAAACTGTTTAGCACAAAGAAGGAGGAGTAAACACATGAGTTCACAAAATCATATTTTTTTTATCAGTTTTCATATTTAAATCACATTTTCTCCCCTTATCGAAAATGTTAAATCCTTTGATATTTTGGACACCCATGGATTCGAATATGTTGGAAAAACTAGGAGAAAAATGTGTTAGTTAATAACACGCCGAATGGGGAACATATTAATGCTCCCCCTGAATCTATGAGGGATTCTCTAACACATAACACTAAGTATACCACTACATTATAATGTACAAGATACAATATATATATACAAATGATATTGACCTTATAAATGGAATGAAGAGATCATTCCGTTCTCTGAAGAAGTCTATAGTCAATATCGCGAACACGTCCACCAACAAAGCATTCTAAATTCCGGAAGATCCTTCAGGTCTTGAGTCTCCGTTCAATGGCATGTATGAATTCCTTTCTCCTTTCCACATCCTTATCAGTCCAAAACCGCGTGTTCATACCCGGATGGAGCCTATTAACCTTGTACTCCTTAACTCTATAATCCACTGCTTCCATAATATTTGTTAGTGTACCATCACTGAACCTGCAAATCTCATTGAACCACATGATCTTTCGTTCATTGTTACTGACAGGGAACACAACTGCATGAGGCGAATCAATGATTGTATAATCATGCTTAAACTCGAAGCCTGTTGCATCCCATCCAGGTTTAGTGAGATTCAGCTATTTCTGGTAGCTCTTAATGCCGAGTTGGAAGTCTTCAACCGGCTGTCGAATTACTAAGTTTCGTGTCCACATTTTAACAGCAGTAGAAAGCATACGTATGTCTGAACCAGGAAGATGATTTAGATGACGTTGAAGAAGCAGCAGATTTAGGTCTTCAAAGTCACTGGGATACAAGTTTTTGTAGTCCTTTTCGGCAATCGTGTATTTTTGATGATCAGCTCTACGCAGTGTGATCTCTTTCAGGTAGTCGTACCCATAGCGAGAGTAGGCTTTTATTCTAACAACACTAAGTATCCGCACCTGACTACCTTGCGGCTTGATTCAGCTGTGTGTCGGTCAATGTAGAATTTCTGACGATTAAACCACCACTGAGAGATACCATAAGAGGCACTTATGTCATAGGTGCAGACGTCATTGATCCACATATGCTCAAGTACGAGTAATTCAAGTCCAAAGTCATGATAATGAGCAGCCTTCATCTTGGAAATTGACAAGGCTTTTCCGCTTCCCTTACTGCCATAATGTAAATAATCTAAGTCTTTATTGAAAAAAAATTGGGATTGAATAGTGACATGACCTGGTGGACCACTAAGAGGTAGAGGTTTGCTAATATCAATCCTGACTTGATCACCTTCTAGATTAGCCCAGTCAATCTGATCTGTAAGCATCTTGTGACACTCTTCCATCTAAAAATAAAGATGAACGACGTATGGGTAGAAAGGTTTAATGACTTCATAAGCTTGACCTTCCAAATCTGCTTGAGTAAGCTTGGTCTTTCCCATATTTTGGCAATACCAATTCATAAACGTTCGCATATCCCCAATCTTTTCAAGTAAAGAGTTCTCCGCCGGAGCTTGATACGTGGTAGCTAAAGCATTGGCCTAGTTGTTCACAACATCAGGAATATGGGACATAGGAATGACCGAGACAGGTTCTAGAGTGGATGGTCTTTCATCATCTGGAATAGGCTTCAACCATTCTGGCCTTTGCTTAGTCTTTGGAAGATGGGCGAAGTTCGTGTCCTCTGAATCAGATATGTTATCAGAATCTTGTATTGGTATATCATCGACTGGTTGCTCAACATGAGGACTGGATTAGTGCTATAAGGACCATCTTGAGTGTTAGACTTCTTCCATATGGATGACTGAGGAGCTTGTGGCTGTGATGAACCAAAAGTGCCAGCGTCATGTCATCTTCTCTTAATTTGATCCGAATCAGGTGGAGGAGGAGAGGGACCTTGATCATCACGTCGTCTCTTACGAGACTTATCTTTTTCAGCGAGAAACTCATCCCTCTGTGCACATTCCATAGATTCTTCAAGAGCTTTATAGAGTGTGATATGTTTCGGAAGTGATTTGAAAGAGCCAGTTTCAAACATCCTCTGGCGAAGCATTTCTTTCATATCTTCTCCGGACAAGTCTCTGAAGCAGTCTCGAAGGGGAGCCTATAGAGCTATTTGAACAGCCTCTTTGACATTTTCACGGAATGCTTCGTTAATCTTATGAGGCAGATCCCTAAGCTCCAAAGTGTAGACCCTAGATCTAAGATTCCGAGTTGTGTTATCAAGATTCTTGTTAGTCTGCTCTAAATCAAAGAGTTTCTTTTCAAGAGCCGTGACCGTTCAACTAACTCTGATTTAGTTATGCTTTGTTGTTGTGGAGGAGATTGAAGGGGTGTTGTTGTTGTCATTGTTGTTGTTGTAAAGATTGGTGTTTGAGTGGTAGATGATGCAGGTTTAGGAGGTGAAAGATCAATTACTGGTGTGGACAGTGGAGGAACAGAGGAAGACGCTTGATATATTGGAACAGTGACCATAAAGACCACTTTAGCTTCCACATTGAGTTTTCCCAGTTCATCATCAGTGGATTTGTCATTAATGAATTAATCCCTATAGCATATGCATCCTCCAGATTCTTCATTGACGAGAGAGTCTCGGTTAAGCTTAGAGGATCCTCTAGGATGACATGTTTATCAGCTGGAAACTTCAAACTCTCTTGAACCTTAGGGTAAAAATCAACCATGAATTCGTCATGCGTGGGCTCAAGTTCTGGTCCAGCAAGAGCCATACGGCTTATTACAGGGTCTGGTCCAGCCTGGTCTTCTTCCATGTGTACCTGCTTTGGTTGAGGTCGAGACTCAAGAGTTTCACCAGGGTCTGATCCAGCCTGGTCTTGATCAAGTTCCACTGTCTTTTCCTCGACGTTTTTCTATTTCTCCACATCTTCTCCTTGTTCTTCAGTAATTTGCACTATCTTCATATCACCTCCACTACATGTCTTATCTGATCTGGCACCTGTTTTAGCATCTGCATGAGACAGAGAGTCACGAATGATATTGGCAGATATGTCATCCAATGTTTGTGTAGAGGGTCCAAATGATGCATCTTCAGTAGCTAGAGTCCGCCTTTGGAGTATGAATTGGTCTGTGGTGATTCTCTTCTTTGGTGTATGCAGGGCTAGCAGAGATTGGGCAGCTTGTTCTTCAGTGACAATGGCTTTACCCTTTCCTTCTCCAACAGGGAGTGGTCAGATGGCCTCTGCAACAAGTTCTTGAATTGCCACACCTCTAACATGTGCATGACCCTGTGCTTGAAATGGTTCCAGATTCATCTGAATCGCACGTTCCATATCATACTATTCACTTGTATCTTCTTGTTCAGGCTCTGGTTCAGGTTCAGAATAAGCTGGTTCTTCATCAGGTTTATCAACCAGCTGGAAAGAGCTCTTCATGTTGTAAACTTTTGCAACTTTACCCTTGCCGGATTTTTGTAGTAGAGTAGCCTTGGTTGACTTTTATTTTGTAGGCTTTGGTTTGGGTGGCTTAGCAGTAGAGGCCTTAGAAGGTTTTTCCTTGGTTACCTT
>BQNB010004054.1:0-83277 GCA_026074375.1 Tanacetum coccineum | reverse complement strand
TATATGTATGTATATATATATGTATGTATATATATATGTATGTATATATATATGTATATATATATATATATATATATATATATACATATATATATATATATGTAATATATATATAAGGTTTTTTTATATTATTATTATTATTTACTATTACTACTATATTATTATTGGTATACTTAACTCGATTTAAGATGCCTTGACGATACGGTTCGAGTGGGATTGATCCACTTTGAAATGTTGAGGGTATGGTATTTTTGGTATGTACTCACGAAATGGATATTCTTTTGATTTGACCACGTAATAGCCCTTTTTCGATGTCTTAATAGGTTTATCTTTTTTGATTTTATTGTTAATGATAATAGGAGGTGGTGAATCTTTTTGAATTTTCGGAGAATCATCAGACTTTCCACTCCTGGTGAATACGACATTCACTTGCTCAGTGTGAGCTTGAGGAGGTGGTGGTTCAATCTTATCGGGTCTGTTCTGAAGATATGTTTTGAGACTTCGACCACTCATCTATTTTTCTTTCCATGTTTTTAAATATAGTTTGGCAATTCTTTTCGTTTTGTTTCATCTTTAAAATCATATCGTTAACATTGTTCTTGAAAAACATATTTGCGACTCTTTGACCATCTAATAATTTGGTGATTGATTTTTCGAGATCCTGTTTCACATCATTGTTTAATTCTGTGAGCGATTTTTCATAATCATATTTTGATTGGAGTTGTTTAGAATGGGATTGGAGAGAATACAAGTCATGAGAAATTTGGTTTTGAGAACCTCCGGATTTGATGTAATTTTCTTCATGACGTTCACACATCGGCGTGTCATCGTTCATACTATTTTTAGAAGCGTGGTTATCTTCGCGGTTGTTATAATTCTTACGCATCTCATGCATCTCTTCTTTTAAGGTTTGGAATTGAGAATCTATTTTTATAGTTAGAGCTTCCAATTTTTCCATTAATAGAGAGTTATCATCATTACTATTACTTCCATCGGCGAAAGCAACAGATTTTTGATGATGTTCGTTTTGAGATTTAGTGGACCAATCAAGTTTGAAAAGGACTTTGTCATCAAGAAATTGAAAGGCTTGATTAGGACTTTTGTAGAGGAAGATTCCTCCGGCTGTTACGTCTAGGATTCCTTGAGTGGGTTCGTCTAGACCATGATAAAATATTTGACTAATAGCTCCTTTGGTTAGACCGTGCCCCTGGCATTTTTGAAGCATGTTCTTCAGTCGTAACCAGGCGTCGGTTAGATTTTCACATTCGTTTTTAAAGAAATTTCTGATTTAAAGTAAAAGACGATTAAATAACGAAGGCGGAAAGAATATGTTTATAAAATCTCTTCTCATTTGTTCCCACGATGTTATAGACTCTTCATTTAGTTCGTTGAACCAGGTTTTAGCTTTATTGCACAAGGATAAAGGGAAATATTAAAAGCTTGACAGCTTCACTTTGAGTTTCACCATATTTGAACATGTCGCAGATTGCGAGAAATTCACGAATGTGGTCATGCGGATCGGCCCGCAAATAACCATCGAATTTATTTTCCCAGATCATTTTCAAGTGAGTATTATTGATAACAAAGTTGTCATCAACATTGGGTTGAATAATGGCAGAATTAGGAGTCGGTGCTACAGTCTTAGCACTTGATGACAAATTCATTAACGATAGGATGTTGGGTTGAAGATTTGAATAATTCGTTCTCGACGAATCCTTTTCGTTACAAGTCCTTGTTATTAAATTTTTATTTAATTTATATATTAGACGTACTAGTTGTTTTTCAAAGGATAGTAGATTTATACATACGTTAAGCATTATACAAAAAGACATTTTGATATTACATATATATTTTTATATTTTTATACTTTAGATATATTTTAGTTTTTTTTGTATATATAGAAAATAAGGATAAGTAGATAAAAAATTTATTGTTTTTTTCAGATAGATAAGTGCGGTGCACTTCAGTGCAAGTGCGTCGGCCTTCTAGAAAAATTGAATGAACCCGGCGTACTTAAGAAAAAGTGCGCCGGTTTTTCTGGAATTTTTATGTTTTTGGTATTTTTTTTTCGATTGTTAAAACAACTGAAACAATTGACAGGAAGTGAGACGGCTTTAAGGTTAAAACCGGCGTACTACAGGTTTACGAGGCAAAATTTTCAAATGAAACAAGGGAAGTGCGGCGCACAAAGAAAAATGTGTGCCGTACTTACAGCAGCAGAAGCAGATATTCATAAATTAAGCACGTATACGAAAACAAAAAGCATAAAAAAACAAGCAACAAACTGATAACAACTTAAACAATTCCCCGGCAACGGCGCCAAAAACTTGATGTGTGTTTTGCAATCTTTAAATTTATAATACTAGAAATACTAATTTTTACTACAACACTCGAGCAAGTATACCCTTTCGTGTATAGTATAGTTTTGGGTAAGTCCAGGTCGTCTCAAGAGAATTGTAGTTTTCACAGTTTGTAATGAAGGTGCTTCGGCTAAAATGATTGTCACTTATCAAATTAACCATAAACATGTATATATCGGATGTTATAAAGAAAACAATTAAGAGGTGATTCAAGTAAAGAATTAAAGCATGTTTTTTAGGCAATGATCACTAAGACATAGAAGTGTTTAAGATAGCGTTTATAAGTTTAGAAAGCAATATAACACAAGTTACAAATCCTTTCGGCCTGTAAGTGTAACAAGTGTTTATATCGATAAATAACAAGGAATCCTTTCGGCCTATAATCATTGTTATCACCAATATATTATGTGGAATGATAAAACACAGATTCATAAGTACCCTTTCGGCCTTTATACTTAGTCAAATATGTTTTACCAATTCAATAAACAAGTATCCAAACACTCCATATCCAAGATCACATAATGCCCAAACAAACATAAAACGACTACTTCATCTTCATAGTAATGAAACACATGACGTTCATCATGAATTCAGTAAAGATCATATTCAAAAGAGAAACAAGATTTATACCAACTTCAAGAGCAAACTTATGTGGACTTGAATAACAAACATTCTCCTAAAACATATTAGTTTTTGGAATTACAGAAAAGACCATTCACTTGCACCACCTGCTGTACTTGACTGTGTTGGTATACCATCACTTGTTTCTCTTTCATCTGCATTCCTTGTTTCGCTCAGTGGCACTTGAGAATTGGTAGAAGGTTAACTTGCAGGTTGAGTGTGAGTTCTTTTTTTGTAGACTAATTCTTTCTGTTTGTACTCTTCTCTTTGTCCATCTACTATGGGATGAACCTTGATTGTCAACACCAGCACTTGCACCACCTGCACTACCTACACCACCTGCACCATTAGCAGCAGACAAACCTATAACAGCACCAACACCTGATCCACCTAAACTATCTTGACCAATTGCAGGTTCTGCTTGTTGTGTTTGCCTAGATGCACTGCCCCTAGCTTTTGCATTGTTGCCACCTATAATAAAAAAATACCTTTTTAAATTGTTCCATGATGTTTAGATCAAAGATACACTTAAAACTTGAAGCTCAAATAACTACTTGTTGTTTCCTTTTGACCTTGTCCTTTGCATGTGGCCATATTGTGTCCAATGTTTCTGCAGGATTGACAGGTTATGGTTCTTCCTTTCTTGCTTAGTTTACTATCTTTCACAAATGGTTCATCCTCATGTTTAGACCTCTTTCGTTTCTTTTTTTGGTCTGCCTACCTGGACATGATGCATTGGTGGCAAAAGTGTTGTTGGACATGTGGACTTCTCCCAGTACTTGGTCCCACAAATTGGTTGTACCTTGTGAGAGTATGTTTCCCTCTATGTACTTAACCAATAACAAGGATTTACCTAAGCTTTTGGGGGTGGTTCATTCTAACAAGCTGCAACAACATGCTTACAAGGAATCCCTGTCAATTCTCATTTCCTACATGAACATGTCATAATCACTACATTCACAACACATTGAACCTGAGACTTGATACTTATTAGCTCCATTCTATTGCACTTTCATCAAACGAGCTTCTTTCTTGATGGATTCTATGATTCTGGTTGCAGTTGGGGTCAAAGGACCAATACATTTATCAATGACACTTTGTACATTCACAATTCTCTTCATGCAATACTCTCTGATGTACTCTAAAAGTGTAATCACTGTTACCTCTAATTATTTTACCATTAAAGACCTCACATATGTTGTTGAGCAATAAATTAGATTTGGTTCCACTTAAAATTCATAAATATAAAATCATTAAATGCTATACAATTCTACCTAATAGTCATAAATAAGAGAGTAGTAAAAACTATGTTGGCATTAAGAAAATTACACTGTTAGTCCCTGAATTTATGTGTTACCTGAAAAATGAGATCTAGCCTAATGTTCTGGTGGTATCTTGTTCAACAATTCATGTACATTAAGATTAATCTTCTTAAGCTTCAACATACACTTTTCAAACTCCTTAACACTTGTAGCAAATGCATATCTCCACAACAAATCCTTTTATGCTTGTCCACACCATCCCTGCTTCATATTTTCATGTATGTGTCGCAAGCAATATCTGTGTTCTACACTTAGGAACACAGTTTTAATGGCTAGAATGATACCCTGCATGAAGCAATTCATTAATCAATTATGAATTCATATAATGTAGTAATTAAGAATTCAACAAGTGAAGCATAATACTAACCTTTTGTCTATCACTGATGAATGTGAAATTTGAATTGGGATGCTGATCTATGTCATCACCCAAACACTGTAAGAACCAGCACTATGAACTCTTACTTTCAGCTTCAACCAACGCATAAGTCAATGGGTAAATTCCATTGTTTGAATCAAGTCCAACACCTGCCAATACTTAGCCTGGAAATGGCCCCTTCATGAAAGCACCATCTAAGCCTAACAACTCCCTTCTGCAGGCCCTAAAACCCAATTTTAATACTCTCAAACAAACATATATTCTCTAAAACACCCTAGTAGGAAAAGATTGATCAGTATTCCTTTCAACTGAAATCTTGACAGTAGTATTAGGGTTTGTAGACTGTAACTCAACAACATAGTCTCTAAGCATAGAATACTGCAAAACGTGATCTCCTACATGTCACGACTTTTATATAGCCTACATAACTTGTATCCTTAATGATTCGAAAGTTTTTCTCTTTGCACTTCAATGGATGGCATGATTGATCACATTTTAAATCATAACTTATAATAAGTTAAGTGATCAAAGGAAAGGGTTTGAAAGGTATGGTTTTAAGATTGGAGAAAAACTTTGTGCATAAGAGGTGAAAAAAATTGTTGGACAAGTCTAGTATTTATTGGTAAACAAAGGAGAGCGGGGGTCTATGGTCGCACCCCTTTTATCCAGGGGTTGTTGACGGCCCCCTTAATTTTAAGGTGCGCCATGTAATTAAGGCGGGCCGCCCTTGTTCTGACGCTCCTTTTTGTCCTATTAGGGGAGGTGTTTACTGGACCATTTCTAGCCGTTTTAGGTCCGAAAATTTGAAATTCAAAATGTTTATTTTGAATAAAACACTTCTTATAAATATAAAAATGTTTTGTATATATTTTTAAAAATGTTTGTCCCATTTTATAAATGTAAGGTTTAAAAAATTTATTTGATCATTCAAAAAATTAAAGTTTGTTTGTTCATACCTTTAGTGATTTACGTCGGGTGCGAACTTAATTTATTGTTGAAGAAGAAAACTTATGACGTCGAAAGATTTTGACGAATTGTTGAATTAGTGATTACGAGTAAAACTTAGCACTGTACAGTTTATGTGTTATAAGTTGCATGGTTGTCATCACCAAAACATAAAGAGAATGTATAGAACAACTGAATACCATGATCATAATATGTACTCACAACAACAAAGTTTTGTTGCCCCTGATAATAAGTACATTTCAAGTTGGTTATCTAACGATTCTTATTTGTAGCCTTCATGTGTTAATTTTGTTATCAACCTTAAATTTTCGTCTTAGTTTCATGGATGTATATTTTCATCTTAGAGGTATCATCTAAAATATATACACGCCTATAGAAACAAAAATTACGTAGTACTCCGTAGTATGCTAGTGAAATGACTTAATGAAAGTATTGTGTAGGTAACCAAATGTCCATATACAGTTTACATACCATCCTTGATGCAACTTACACACTTTACTATAGCCATAACTAACTTTTTTTAGAACGATGAATTCATTAAAACAACCTCTCTAGCAAGGAGCTAGAAGAGAAATTACAAAGGCTTCATAAGCCAAGAGTTCTAACAATTAACTTTACGACCTCTACTTTTAAGCCAAAAAAAGAAAACAAAAAACATTCTAATCGTGCTTATTAACAGTAGCACGCACTAACAACATTCTTCTCGCATGCTAATCGTGCTTTCAACTTTGCGTTGATTGTGTATCCTTTAGGTAAATTAATGATAAAAGACAAACAAAAAGCTCATTTTTAGCATCACCCGATAACCCGAATCACCCGACCCGACATAACCCGACCTGATTACCACTCGAACCTGATAACCCGATTCCTTATCGGGTCGGGTTGCGGGTGAGTTTTAAAAAATCAAAACCCGACTCAACCCGACCCGATAACCCGACCCGATAACACCCCTAATCTAAGCCTAACAGCTCTCTCCCAAACAAACATATATTCTCTGAAACACCCTAGTGGGCAATGATTGATCAACATTCCTTTCAACTACAATCTTGACAGTAGTATTAGGGTTTGTAGACTGTAACTCAACAACATAGTCTCTAAGCATAGAATACTGCAAAACGTGATCTCCTCTAATCTCTCTTTCAGCTTTAGCTTTAGCTCTGAAAGCTTTACTCATAGATATCTGAAGCTTTAAGTCACGTTGGAGCTGGTCTTGAACTGCCTTAATTGGGATCTCTGGATTAACCCTGACTTGATCAAATATCTTCTCAGACAAGAATTTGTAAGTGTAGTGTTTGATTTTCCTAGATTAAAGGCATTTGTGTGTATCCCTGTATGTCCTCACCACCTAATTTTTTGTGTGTTTGTCTTTTCCCACATACAAGACCCAAGGGTAGAGATCCCCTTTATCATGTGCATCCAAAGCAGAAGAACATGCTTGACTGTCATCATTGGTACCTTTATTCTTCCTTTTTTTACTCTTACTACTTGGGCCACTTGATCCACTAGGCCCAGCTTCCATTCTACGATTTGGGCCAGTTGGTCCAGTACCTTGTGACATTGTAAATACAGGCACTTTTCTATCACATCTTGCTCTTACCCTAACACTGTCATTCTTATACAACTTCAAATTTCTTCTGCTTTCAATGTAATGCAAGTAGACTCTGTTCTTAGCCTCTTTTGCAGTTGTAAATTTCTGCTTAGTGTAAAATGAGTACTTCCATTGTCCACTAGCATTTATAACACCTTCCATTTCTCTACTCAATTCAGCTAACCTTTTCCTCCTATAATTACTAATTTCATCATCATTACCAGGGCCACTATCAAAACCATCCGCATTGATAACATCCACATCCTCTCCTTTTAAAACATCATCTGGGACTAGACTAGTGACACAAATGTTGTCAAAAGGAACATCCATGCTAATACCAAACAAATGCATATCAACATCAGGTTCTACAATTTCATTTTCTTCATCTACCAAAAAATTATCATCATCTGTGCCTGCATCTTCACTAGACTGAACATCATATTGACTTTCATATGCAGTATCTATCCTTTCATCATCATACAAGAACTGTCCATCACTAGGAGCTGATTCATCTTCCTGACCATTACCTTGTTCAGTATAATCTTCCCTATAACTCACATAATCTTCAACTATAACATCTTCCACAATGGGTTCTTGAGTTCTAACCTCTTCCACAATGGGTTCCTGAGTTCTAACCTCTGCCACAATGGGTTCCTGAGTTCTACCAACATCTGGTTCCTCCAACATAGGAAGCTTATATTACATTTCAATTTGGGAAACATTTAGGTCCACACGTTCATTTAAGTTCAAGTCCAAGTCATCAACTCCAAAAGAGTCATCATGACTTAACCCAAAACTTTCTACACCACTCCCCACAACATCACCAAAGCCTGCCTCTCCATCCAATTCAGTTTCCTCAAATGATAGTTGCCTCATCACTTCTATAACCTGACTAGGACTTGCTTGTTGTGAGACAAAGCTCAGATTTATGTCACTAAACCGTGATTGTATTGTTGGAAGAACATGGTCTTGTGTGTCAACTCTTTGTACACTACTCAACTGTGTATATGTGATGACAGACTCATTAGTGGGAGGGGTTAACATACAATGAGGCATAAACCTAGGTGTAATTAACTCACAAACAGAATCCTTACAAGGTATACTAGAATCATGTTCTAGCAAAGACTTAGGTGTGACACACTCACAAACAGGTTCCTTGGTTGGTTCACTAGAATTATGCCATATCAACAACAACATTTTTGAAGATCTATGTTCGATTGTTGCAATGCTACCAGGCTTATTGGTAATATCTTCTATTGTTTCCCTAAACCATGATGGCCTAATGTAAGAGTCTAGAGTCGTAACACCGTGTTCTATATAGACCTCAATCAACTTAAAAATTCTAAAAAGGGTAGCCAGGCAACGAACATCCTCCTCACATGCCAAAGTATACAACCCTTCATCTAGACTTGTGTCGTGGTCTAAGATTATTATAAAACACAGGCTTAGATTCACCTGTAATAATAATGAACTAACCATCATGTTCAGCGCAACGACAGTAAAAAGATCGATATCGACCATATCAAATATGTCGACATGACCATTGACATACATTCTGCCTGGATACCTTTGAAATTTTCCACCATGATGTATTCGAATCGAAAACATTTGGTTCATTGTTTGAAAATTTCAAAATAAAAATCTAACTTCATAAATCGACAATAAAACAAGTAAAGAACACTACATTTGTAAAAAAAATAAACTTTAAGAAAAAGGGCTTCAAATCATTACCATAAGTCGATTCGAGATCTTCAATTAGTAGCTCGGTGGTGCCCGTCCACTTTCTTCTACGGAGCTTCCATCTCGTTTGGTCCTCTAACACCATTGCATGTAGGGTTTGAACGCAGAAAAATAATGTAGGTATGCTTGTGTGAGTGATTTGTGCGAGAGTAGTAATAGGATTTGGGCGGGAATAATCTTGTGAAATGATAGGGATGAGAGGTGTAAGTGAAGTGAATAGTAAAAATATTAATTGATGATGTGATGGGAAGTGTACAGGTGTACCTCAAAAAAACCATGTCTTAGGGACCAACGGTGCAGCAACACACTTTTTATGCGAAAATACCATAATACCCATCACTAACGAAGAGACTTAACGACCGTTCATCCATTGGGACCAAACACGCACCAAAATGACCACTTTCGTGACCATTTCCACCGATTTTCAAAACGGAGGACTGAACGGGTAAACGGGGCTGACTACAGGGACCATCGGTGTAATTTACCCTATATTAAAGGTCAAAAAATTACAAAATTTATAACTTGCAAAATGTAAAAACTTTTTTATTTACAACTTTGGTAAAGTTTGAAAGTTAGGTGGGTTAATCATCATTAGATCTCACAAACAAAAACAACCCTTTACAAGATTTGGGTTTTCTGTAAAACCCATTTAGCAGATCATTAATCTCACTTGTTTATGTTGAAATCAAAGATTTTTTAGTAAAAAAAAAACCCTTTTCAAGATTTGGGTTTTCTTGAAAACCCATTTAGAAGATCATCAATCTCACTTGAAACCAAAGATTTTCTTGAAAACCCATTTAGCAGATCATCAAAGATTTTAAATTTAGTCAATGCAATTATAGTTTTTTTTAAAAAAAAGATGTCTTGGGCAGGTCCTGAAGATATTCATCTTTCTACTTCTCTTGCTACTTATCTTGACAGTAAGTTTTTCTTTTTTACTTTTTTGATTGTATAAATTTAGTCATCATTGTGAATATTCATGTCAATTTAGCTGTAAAATATTATCTTGACAGTAAGTTTTTTTTATTTTTTTTATTTTCTCATTAAAGTTAGGTCAATGTGTAAATATTCATGTCAATTTAGCTGTAAAAGATTACATTTTTTGTTTGTTTGTTATATGAAGTCTCAAAATAAGCCGAAAAATTGGGGGCAAAGAAAATAACGAAAACAAAAAAGCTTATAGGGAGCGGGCTTAAATGCTAATTGGTTTTCTGACTTTGTTCGTATGCTTCACTTTATTGTGGCTTATATTGAAACTTTATTGGCTTATATAAGCCAAAAACAAGGGGGTGTTTGTTTCGCTTATATGTTGGCTAAGAGGCTTATATTTATTTCGGGCTATATATAACATAACCTCAAATTTTTCGGCTTATTTTGAGACTTTGCCCCCCCCCCCCCCCCCACCAACACACACACACACACACACCAACCCCCCACCCCACATACACAAAAAAAGCCGAAACAAACACCATCTTTAGTTATAAGGCCGCTACATTTTTAGGAATTGTGTAGTATTTGTTTTTGAATTACTGATTAAAAAAGCAATCTTGATAACCATATGCTTTTGAACGTATGTAAGAGTAGTTAGTTAGTAGTGCGTGGTTTTAGAAATATAAGCCGAAATCAAATAAGCTTAAACAAACACCCCGGAATATTGCAGAACACCAAGATGGGTGTTTGTTTCGGCTTATACAGCGGGCCTATAGCTTATTTGGTTTTCGGATTTTGTTTCATAAGCTCAAAATTTTCAGCTTATATAAGCTTATCATGTTGTAATAAGCTTATATAAGCCGAAAAGTTTTAAAATATGCCACATAAAGTGAGCTTATGAAACATAAGCCAAAAAGGCGAAAACCACATTAGCCATAAGTCCGCTATATAAGCCGAAACATACACCCCCTAAGCTTAAACAAACACCCCCAATAATGTGTAGTTGTTCTTTTTGAATTATTGATTAAAAAAGCAATCTTGATAATTTTGAACGTATGTAGGAGTAGCTAGTTAGTAGTGCGCGGTTCTAGAATAATCTAGTTTGTATAAGTGAGATATGTGGTAAGATTCTCTATTTGATGAACTCGAAATCATTAGGTTTGAGCTGACACGATTTCTTGTTTGCATCGTGTCAAACATTGGATTCTTTCCGTAATTTGTTTGCCATGTTAGGAATTGCCGGTGAGAATGAATGAAGGGCAAGTGTTGCTTGAATGATTGTTTGCATTCGTGATATTGTAATGGTGCCCGTAATTGAGTAACCAATTTGTATGATGCTTTATAAACTCTACTGCGTCTAGTCATATACAGTTATGAGTTAGCTTATAAATTTCTAGACTTAGAGAAGCATTAGACATTTGTTACGTGTATATAATTAAAATGGTCTGAAAGAAAGAAAAAAAACCCGTATATATTAGTAGAAACTCCAAAAGGTGTTTTGAGTCGCTGTGCTCTGTGACCTATAACCTATGCTACTACATGAGATGAACATATTGCCGTTATTAGCCTTAATTTGAACTTAATCATGTGCATTTTTCTGCAGAGAAACTTCTTATATTGCTAAGAGACGGTAGGAAGCTGTTGGGGATACTTCGGTCTTTTGATCAATTTGGTACTAGAATTTCTCACTTTATATTAAAAGTGTGCATCAGTAACTAATAAGTATGTCTAGAAACATAATATCGAGAAATGGACGTTTGGTCATTTGCAGCTAATGCTGTCCTTGAAGGAGCTTGTGAACGAGTAATTGTCGGTGATCTTTATTGTGATATCTCGCTAGGTCTCTATGTAATACGGGGCGAGAACGTTGTTTTAATAGGCGAGCTGGTATGTTGACTTTTGTTGTTAAAAAACGCTACTTTGATGAACATTTACTGTGTTATTCCATTTATTCGTGTGAATTGCGTAGGATCTAGAGAAAGAGGAACTTCCACCTCATATGACTCGTGTTTCTGAAACTGAGATAAAAAGTGTAAGTAATCACTATTCTTCTTGTTAATTGGTCCTTTCGGTGTATAAGCTTAAAATTTGGGTACATGTAATGGATCCAACGCCAACTAGGTCATTATTGTAACTTTCCCTTCTTTTTGTTTCCCGTGAGGAAAGCTTATGCCCACGTATTGTGCAGGCTCAAAAAGTCGAAAGGGAAGCAACGGATCTCAAGGGTTCTATGCTAAAGAGGATGGAATTTCTTGACATGGACTAAAGAGGGTGCGTGTAAGCGTGTTGTGATCATTATGCATCGATATCATGCATGCCATGTGTTCTGCAAATATTAACGCGGGTGCTGGATGCTGCTGGTTATCTGTTTCACCCTTTCGCTTCTATGGTTTCACCAACTGCATAGTTTTGTAAAAACTTTTCGATTCTATGATTTCAACAACTAGCAAACAAAGTTTTATGTATTTGTGTGAGTGATGAGCTGCGCATTTAGGCGCTTGAATAATACTGTAGCATAGCATACATTTTTAACAAAGTTTCTAAAGGCAATTTGAGCACATATCAGCGCAAGAATCACACGTGTCACAGCAACAGCTTAGACATTGAAAGCAAGCAAGAGCAGCGCATAGTTGCGTTAAAGCAATGGCGCATTGGTCATTTACTTTAACACATGCCTGAATGAAGCACTTGCAACAAAACCGATCAAGAACGATGGCACAGCAAGACGAAGCTGCCTTCATCATTTTTCCTGCTTCTTCACGTAACTTTAATTCTTGTATTCCCGGTGGTAAATTCTCAGCTGTCGCGTTTAAGTTACCAAATCCGACGTTTAGGTTCACAAAGTACGTTTTCTTCTTATTCTTCGACTTGCTATACTTCTGCAATCCATTTTACATTGCGTAAGCGAGATACATTTATTTAGGTGTCTTTTCTTCTGCAATATGTAAGGTGTACCTCTAACTGAAGGATTGATTCGATAGTTGGTTTTACGTTATCGTGAAGACCTAGAATCATGCGAGTATATTCAGAAGGAACCCCTCTTTGTAAGCTTATTTTTGCAACCTGTAACCACAATAACTCTACGTAAACATAAAGTGAACTAATCATCATAAGCTGAAAAAATAAGCTGAACCTTCTCCTCTAGCTCTTTATTTTGGTCTAACCACGCGTGTGCTGTGAGCAAATCAATCTCCCTCCTCGCACATACCTGAAAAGGGGAAATTACAAGATCATATCGATCAACGAGATCAGCCACAATAAGTATGCTGCAATCCTGCATATAGGGAGTGTTTGGGATTGCATAGTCTAAGAAATAAGCAGATAAGCACTTTTATCAAAACACTCACCATTTCTAAAGACACGTCGTTCGCCTTCATCACTCTAACATCAATCACACGAGCACTTGAATCCGCCAAGAAACCTCGAGCTTTAACAATATCAGGAAATTTCCCTATGAATCTTCCCGATACAATTAACGGGCTTCTAGACAATAAGTCCGGAAGACGAAAAGGGTATATCTGCAGTAAGTACAAAAAGATGTTAGCGTAAATAGAACAAACGAAACTCCAATAGGTCAAGTTTAGTTGTGTACCTCGTATGAGTCGAGATTTTGTAGAGCGTCAAGTGTTACATTTGAAAGTATCGGTGTTGTAGCGTTGTCAAACAGTTTTTGCATACGAATACTGATCGAATCTGGTAAAGAAGATAATTAACGATTGATAACTAATAAAACGGCTTAAGAGGACCATTGTGTGCTTTCGTGAAACTGACCTACATCGAGTGCGGAATCATAGTATCCCTTGCCAATATTTGCAAGCATTTGCAAGAAGTAATGATTGCAGTATGAGCCTGGGCATATAGGATTCATAGTTACTTACGTGAAAAAAGATGAACGGGTAGGTAACGGGTCAAAACGAGCTTCTGACTGAAAATGGGACGGGTTAGGTTTTGTTGACCTTTAAATACTTGAAAAAGATATTAGGATGATATATTCGAGTGACCTTCAACCCGCTTAACCATTTCGCCTCTTTTGACCCGTTTGAACATAGCTATAAATAAAAGTCTGACCTATGCCAAATGTGCAAATCCGAGGAGAATTTAATTTTTCGTTCACAGCGTGATCTTTAACCATATTACAAATATCTCTTTCATCTTCAACGGTCCCGTCAGTGATGAGAAAAATAAGAGGAATGGAATCACCGGTTTTACCAATCTGGTCAATCGCCTGAAACGTAATGCCAAACACCCGAATATGATTCAGTTCCAAAACATATAGAAAGCAAGTGATCAATGAGACTTTTACCTGTTTTAACGGAACCATGAGGTTAGTACCTCCATCTGCAATAAGATTTGTATTCATCCATTCGGTTGCATTAGTGATTGTTTCCTCAGTTGCCAACACCAATGAAGACGAGAATGATCTAATTTCTCCATTTGACGCTACAATGTTGAAAGAATCTCCTTGATTAAGCTTCCAGAGTGATCCCGTGACTTCATACTTTGTTTTTTCAAGCGGGTCACCTCGCATGCTTCCACTTATGTCGATTACAAACACAACTTCTTTTCTGAAAGGCTAATAGCATTCATAGACACAGCTCATTAAACACACAAACGACTGAACGAGTCTGTTTTGTAATAGTCAGCAACTAACTGATACCGACCTTCATGCTTTGGTTAGCCCCGGGGAAAAGATAAAAGCAAAACATGTCTCGTTGATCGTAATCCTGTAAAGATGGAGACTGAAGAAGCAGACGGCCAAATATCTCATTTGAGGATACCTGAAAAAAACGTAGTCAACTCAAATACCAAATGCTGTCGTTAAATGGATCTGCACTAAGTTTTGGATGCAAGACATAAGATCATAGGAATTACCGAATAAGAAAAATAGAAATCTTGACAAGACCACTTGACAACCTCAGCCTCGTACGAAAAGCATAATTGTCCATCTTGTCGTTTTAGCTCCTTTTTAAGACAAAGAAATAGAGGTTTATACTTGGTATAGAGACAAAGAATGATATGATGAACATGCTAATCAACCCGACCCGTTTTGACCCACACAAAAAACCAGGTATGACAATAACCATTTTTGACACTACTAAGCGATAAATCTCAGCTTACCTTTAAGGGATGGCTAGCGATGTTGCATGTAGTCTCAACACCGATACCAGAATTTACATTTAGCACTATTTTTTCTCTACAAGGGCCTTTCTTGAATACAGGAAATACGTGAACCGGAAATGTGAAGGGAACACAAAGACAGAAACCGTCGCCTTGGTATGACAATTTCTGAGACCATTTAAACTTAACATGGACATTCGATCCTCCTTCAACCTTAAATCCGAAAGTATGTTGATATTTTATGACATTAGCACTAAACTGAATTGCTGATAAATAAGCACAAAGATATCGGGAGAACCTGTAAGATTTTGAAAGTGTAAGTGTTGCCCTTCATTAAGAAGCCATCTTTCGTGGCCTCGTGTTCGTCATCTTTTTCATCTTCGCGTGTTACTAGTTGAGTAAAATATGATCTTCCAGTGGTCTCAACCTCAACACCTAGAACTGATCCCTGTTAGCCAAATTAACCAGGCTCTTTTAAGTACGAAAACACGCAAATCAAATCTTATGTATTGCATAGTAACTAAAGGCCTCTTGTTCTAGCGGTATAGGTTGTGGGTTAAAGTCTCGTTGGAGGACCAAAAGTTGTTTATATGTCTTTTTACGTCATTTTACACTTTAGAATTACAGATACAACTGCGTTACCAAACATTTTTATTTAACAAACAGCTACCGCTAACTGCTATCACTGCACTACTACTGCAGTAATAGACATTTACCTGCTGATCACCCAATGGAACAGTGACACGACAATCACAACACACATTCGACGCAACACAATGCACACGCCAACTAGCACTAACTGTCACAACTGCAGTATCCAACCAACACACAACATTTAAAGTTACGCCAACCATATGCAAAGGAATCAATGCAGGAGGATCACATCTTCCATAAACATAAGGTTGATAGCTTTTTATATCAGGATTATCTACTACATTAGGCTCGTTAATAACCGCGTAAACCATAGGCCCCGTTGGATGATGGTTTTGAGGTAACTTATGTGAAGAAGCTCTGGAGGAACTAGTGGATAGTGACTTTTCCATTGATGGTTGTTTTTTTGGCGCTGACGTGGAGGTGGTGTCTTTTCCGTAGTATACACGTTTCGATAGCTTTAGTCCTGTATCGACTGACCGCGAAAATTCATCTAGGGTCATGACTAGAAAATGAAGATGTTTGAGTTTGAAAGTGAGTGTGTAAGTTTAAGTGAGTGACAAATAGAAATGAGACAAATAGAGCTAAGTGTTATGTATATACTCTTTTCGTGTTCAAACATCACTAGGTACACATCTAAAAAGGTCGAAAACAATCTCAAAAAGGGCTCGGTTAAGCCGCTCACATCTAAGTCAAAAAGACTCGTCATCCTCGATTATTCATAGTGGTTTGAGTTCTACTAGAGGAGTTTTTTTAACTTGTGCTCCATGTGCACAAGTTAAATAATACCCCACGACACCTTTTTAATGATCAGTGGTCTTCATATCAGACTCCACAATCACGCTATTCACAAAATAATACGCAGTCAGTAAAACCCTCCTTAACATGTGCCCGTGAAAGACAAATTAGAATCATAAAGTAAATATCTTATTCTATAGTACATATATAATCATCATTAAGATTGTACTTATGACTAAGCATGGTATGGTGGAAGGTGTCTCATTAATGGCTGCCATACTCTTTATGTACCAAACCAACCAACCAACCCACACTCCTACAATTAATTAGTACTGTAACTTTTTTCATCAATCATATCATCTTGGTCTAGTAGCAATACAAGATAGCATATAGGTTCATAATATAACTTTTATTAAAGTTAACCGGCCGGGTCTCGAGAACCGGGTTGACCCGGGTCACTTCAAACCTGGTGGGTCTAACCGGGTTTCGAATATATAAAACCCGGTTTAATTTGACCCGTGTTTTCGACCGGAACCTCGAACCAGGTTTCAAAACATTGAAGTTAAAGGTTAATGACAAACTCTATAAAATGCTATAACACTCATGAAACTTAGTTTGTTTTGAGTTCATATCAATAAAAATCTGTTTTTTACTTTCAAAATCCACGTCAGTTGATAAATGTACATGCCACGTTATTTATTTGTATCGTTATGATCTACGTCAGATTTAGTTCATGTCTGACAAGTGAATAATTTGACAAAGTTTGATGAGTATTTTGAAACACCTAACTTCGCGTAACTAACTCAAAGTAAAAATAAAAAAATCCACGTATTCTATTTAACTAGTATAGTCGGTCGCCGGTCAAGACCTGTAAGCAAAAGTATGATATTGAGCTAAAATTTCAATGTTTGATGATATTGTGATATTTTATAGAGTTTATCTACATATAGTGAACATTTTAAGAAAATTACTTGCTATTAGATACCATTAACCTTAGAGTTAATGATACATACTTTTATCAAACATTTCTAATTTATTCTGTATCTATACGATATGATTACAGTGACGGAATCAGGAAGGTCTCAGGGGTCCCGAAACACCATGGACTTTTCCGGCGTAATGTTAATTTTGTAAAAATCCTTTATTTTTCGAAAATACGTCCGGTCCAAAGAAATTGTGTTTCCGATATTGTTTAGTTTTCTTTAAATGCACCTAGTCAAATTACGTTCCGGTTACATCACATGAATATATGATAACAATAATTTATCAACTTGTCATTGGACCAGACTAGCTTTGGACCATGTCTTATAAATGAAATTTATGATGATTGACCAGTCAAGGTTAAATTAAATGACCATAAAAAAAAAGTTACTGTACAATAATACAGTTGTTGCGGTATATGTATATCATTATATTATATTATACTTATATAACAATTCCCTGTCCTTAGGAAGCGAGACATTTTTCACCACTTTCGAGAACCACATATACAAGAATAGTCCTTAGGGTTATCGGTCCGTTGCAAAAGTTAGTCCTTAATGACTAACTTTGCAATGGAACACTGACCAAAGACTATTTCCGTAAAAAAAATTAAAAACGATTTACGGAAATAGTCCTTGGGGTTATCGGTCCGTTGGAAAGTTAGTCTATAATGACTAACTTTGCAACGGAACGCTAACCCAAGGACTATTTCCGTAAAAACTTTCACCCACCCCGAAAAAATACTATACGGAAATAGTCCTTGGGTTATCGTTGCGTTGCAAAGTTAGTCCTTAACGTAAAACCTTGCGCTCCGCAGCAGGGCGCGGGTGAAAACCTCATTTAAAACAAGTTTTAGAAAGACTCGTCTTATCGATACTAGGAGCTCGATCGAGCTTGAAGAAACACGCACGTGTTGATATTCATTGAGACGTCTAGATAGCGCAGGTCATCGAGTATTTCAGGGTTTACGTTTAACAGATCTCGTGTTAATTGTTAGAGATCATGATCAGTTAACAAAAAACATGAGCATTGTCGGTCCATATAAAAAAAAGTTTCTGCGAAAAACTCGTTAACTAATTGAAGTTAACCAAAGTTATAAAGAAATTTATGGGACTGAGCTGAGGTGGTCCGTTGTGGGCAGAATTGACAAGCCCTTTTCACATGTGATTAACAACGAGCTACACGATAGCATATTAACTGAACCGTCATTTTCATGTATAAATCAAAGAACAAAACTGTAGTTGCGTAAAAATGGAGCAAATATATCAGCATTTCAGATATGCTGCAAATTTACAGTAGCATTTGTTTCAAAACAGAAGACGAAACAACAGTTTCCTAGACATATTACTCAAAAATTAAAATTGCAATCTCCGAATATCCCACCATCGATTAATCAATGATACTGTTATGCACAACTTGGCAGAAAACATAAAACAAAGAAAGCAAAACCGGCCAACAGATGCAGATCAGTACGTAACTTGCAGACTGTCATACCTTAGTAGCCACCTACAGTGGCGGAACCAGGAAATAGTATTGTGGGGGGCAAATTTTTTTTTTTCCGCAATAGCAACAAAATACGGCGAAAAACTAGGATAAAAATAGGGATCGTAATGAAAAATCGAGTATTGTCACCTAGAAAATGAAAGATTTTAAGGTTTGAAAGTGTTAAATGTTGTATTTTAGCGTGTGAGTGGGGGGCAATTTGATTTTGTGGTGGGGTGCAATTTAATAAAATGGTCAATAAATAAAAAATCACACTAAAAACTGATGTTTTTTGGCGAACTATGGAGGGCACCGCCCCCCCATAGTTTCCAAGTGGATCCGCCCCTGGCCACCTATGTCATACCTTCTGATAGAAGAAAAAACCCGTTAATGAGAAATCTTCCTTGCCGATTTTTGTGACTACTCTCGATTAGTAATTTAAGGGGATTTAAGCGTAGCGACACCTTTTAAATTGATGACTATCGGCATGGTTTTTTCCACACCCATAACAAAAACTATACCCGCACCTGCAACAACATACATAAATAACCTGTTGTTAGTAAAACATGCAAATGGTAACCACCTCAATTGTTTTATTCACTACAAACCAAAAACCGAATATTTAAAATGGTTCGGTTCCATTATGGCAAATTCGGTTGGGTTAAAAATTTGGCTAATTAAACACAAATGCCTGACTTTACCTACTGTTTCAGCATCCTGAGTTACTACTGCATCACAAGCTTCAACAGGATCAAACAATGTTTATCTCACTTGGTTCATGTCGAACAGCCAATAAGCGCCCAAAAAGACTTATTTGAAGTAAATTCCATGCAGCAAAGTTAACAATGTGTACAAGTTTTTTTTATGAAAAAAATGAAACAAAGCTTAACATGAGTTACAAATTTGTCTGCAGGAAAGATCTACTAAGGGATTTTAGCGTCTGGACACCTATGCCACCGATGATCGGGATGGTATTTTCCACACCCGTAACAAAATTCATTCCCGCACCTGCAACAACAGAAATAATTAACCAGCTGTCAGTCATACAGACAAGTGGTAACCTTGATTATTAAGTTCACAAAGGACAATAAAAGACATGAAGTTAACCTGCACCGAATGTGCAAACAACCACTTCTTTTTTCGACATAAAAGTTGCATTTTGGGCACCTCTTCCATTTCTTTTTCTTGGCAAGATTCATCAACATAATATCAGTCGAATCTCTTTCGCCCTTTTTCAAGCTTTGAAACTCGCTACAACTCATCCCTGAATGCCACGTCACCTTACACTGGGCACAAAACAATCTGTTACAGTTTGGGCATTCTGATGATGTCACGGTTTGTCCCCCATCGTCAACCAACAGTGCAGAACAATCTTTAAACGGGCAGTAAAATTTCTCAGACCCTAAGATCAAAGACTCACACAAAGCGTTTTCCCACCGATCTAGTACTTCTTTTGGAACAATTAAACGACACGCTTCAGGTCCTATTACCCCTTTGCAATTTGGGTCAGGACACCGCACTTTAGTTATGTTTTCTTGAATCTTGGCTGCTACGTGTCCCCTGATGCAGTCAAAGCAGTACATATGTCCACAAACGTTTGTGTTTCGAAACATTTCAGAATCAGGCTTTGTGTCCATGCAAATGTCACAAAATCTATCAGGTACTTGGCTAGACTCTAAGATCACAATTGGTGGCTTCATGCTCGATGAAGTTGATGCAGGTGAATCTTCGCTATCTAATATCACAATTGGTGGCTTCGTGCTCGATGAAGTTGATGCAGGTGAATCTTCGCTATCTAATATCACAATTGGTGGCTTCGTGCTCGATGAAGTTGATGCAGGTGAATCTTCGCTATCTAATATCATAATTGGTGGCTTCGTGCTCGATGAAGTTGATGCAGGTGAATCTTCGCTATCTAATATCACGATTGGCGCCTTAATGCTGGATGAACTTGATGCACGTGAAGTTGAGGAGAACACGCGTGCCTCCTTATTTTGCAGTTGTTCAGCATATTTTTCAACAGATATGGGAAAATTTTGATCATCGTCGTCTATGATGCAAGGATCAAAGATTGAGCTGCCAGCCATGGATGTTGTGCTTCGGTCTTTGATTTGCTGTTTTACTGATGTCAACGTAATTTATAACAACAAAATTTGCAGAAGTTAACAGCAATACTACATTACTAAAGTACGCATAAAAGTTCATATTCTAACATTATATAGAACCTGATTCAAAACAAACATAATATTCTATTTGACGTGTTTATTAAATTTCATATCGGCTTGCTTTTAGTTTAGTATACCGTAGTACTTAGTCTAGGTGTCTAGGTGTCCCCTCCTAGTATGGGATTGGTTAATGGTTTATAATGTCTAGGTGTCCCCTCCTCTTACAAGCTACCTTTTTAGTGAGTTCTACACTTGGACTTATGAACCGATACGAGCCTAGTATGGGATAAGTTACTAGGCTCGTATCAGATTATTAATAAAATTGTGTTTAAAGTTATTCTCTTGTTAGGTTTTATTCCCCGAAGATTTTATTAGGGTTTACAAAATTCGATTCCGTGTTCTGCGTCACAAGTGGCATAGGTGTGTGAATAAATTGCCGTTTTAAAAAAAAAGTATCCGCTTATTCTAAACGCTCCAAAATGCTTCAAAACGCTTGCGCCAAACACACCCGTAACAAAATATACACCCAAACAAACAGCTTAGATTCCAATATATTCGAAATCTAAAAACCCAAAATTAAAATCAACAGTGAAAAAGTGAACATAAGAATTAATTACCTTGATGATTTGCAATGTTTATCTTGGAATGAGTTCTAAACTTCTTCGTGCCCTTCATTTTCTAACTTTTTTTTCCAGAAATTAAATAAAATGGTAGATATATATATATAGAGTTTAAAATTTGAATTATTTTACGTTAAGCGGTAAAACTTTTGATTATTGCATTTAACTCCCCGTTTTTTCTAACAAAAGAACCTCAACATCGTTTTTTTCTTTTAGAAGTTTGGTGTGATCACTTGATTATTTGCTTGCACAGAGTTGTACCGATTACTCGGTTTCGATTTTTATTTTTAGATATCCACGGTTAACCGAATCGAGTCGTCTATAATTCTAGTTTAGTTAGAGATGTGCATAGTTTGGTTTGGGTCGGTTTTTAGCTAAAATCGAAACCGAACTAAAATATTCGGTTTTTATAAAACAAAAAATCGAAATTGTTCCCTTTTTTTGGCGGTTCCCTTTTTTTGGTTTCTAATCGATTTCGATTTTCCGGTTTTTTTAGTTTTTAACTGTTTATATTTGGGCGTGACCAATTTATACCAACAAACTTTTTTACGTAGAAAATTAGTTATTCTTCTTTACTTTTGTTATCAACCTGAGCCTAGTAATGTTTATCCCAAATTTCTACAATTACACAAATACACACACATAGATAGTACGATCATTATCACATATGTATTGATATATTGTCAAGTAAACACAAGTACATAAACACCCATATAAACGTCAAGATAAATATATCATAAATTCACCGACAAAATGAATAAAAAATTATCAATTTGATTTATTTAGTTATTTCATTATATTATATTAATTACATATTATTATATAATAAAACTGGTTCTGTTAGGTTTTTACGGTTCAGTTTTTAGACGACAACCGAACCAAACTGAAGTTTTCAATTTTTAAAAAAGTAAAAAATCATTTTAGACGACAACCGAAACCAAACTGAATTTTTCAATTTTTTAAAAAGTAAAAAACGAACCATCGGTTTAGTACTTTTTGAACATCAAAAGTCTATCAGTCATCACCAGATCTGATATAGCCACATTCATTGTAAGAATATTCGGTTTTTAGAAAGAAAACAAAGCAGAAAACACTGTTTCTTGTTACAGAATGTGAAAGGAAAAAGATCCTCTCATGTTCAAATGAACATGAGGGTAATGTTCTGTTTTATCTGAGTAATCAAATGTACAATCAGATAAAGCAGAACATTACCTCTCATGAACATGAGACGATCCTTATCCAATGTGAAAATATTAGATGCAATCTTGATTTTATGATATATAAACCCAAACAAAACCAGACAAGGTATACGATAACAAGATAACATAACCGCACATGGATCTGCATACCACGATTCCAAATATATAGCAAAATCAGACGAACTTAGTTGCAGTTTCAATGATCCAAGAGTCGTTTACAGCAGCATTTTTTAAAAACTAACATAACATTTTCACTACCCAAACATTACCAACAATACTCCAAAATGAACTCTGCAATCTTCAAAACGTCCAGCCATCGATTGATCAACGGTACTGCAATGTAAAAGATACCAAAAGTTAAAAACCTTGGTAACAGAACATATAAAGGACAGAAAGCAAATATATTTGTCAAAAAGTAACGGAACATATAAAGTCCAGCCATCATTTGCTTCCTGCGCACAACCTAGATACAGGGCAGAGTCCTAATGAGGTAACTGCGTCAAATGTCGGGCCTAAAAGACTAACTATCAAGTACATGAAAGTGTCATAATACTCTAAATAAGAAACCATGACCAGAGTGATTTTCTGAATTCGAACCAAACCGTAAATTAAGCTATCATTATCATACTACACATCCTAAATAGTCTACAATGCGAAACTCCACAATCTGTCAACATAGACTATTTCTCCAAATTAAGCACAAACAAGCAACCCACCAGTATATTGAAAAATTCTGACTAAGTTACACGTTTTCATTTTGGACATCGCATTGATGATATGCAGAGAAAAAGGGCATTTTTAAGCTCAAATATTTTTATAGCATATAATGAAACTGCAATATCAAAAGTTAAAAACTAACCTTGATGAAACCAATTTCCTTGGCGTTGCTGTGGAAGCATTGCCTGCAGCACATGAGCCCGTACTTTCGGATGAGTCCATGTGAGTTACCGCACACACGGCTGTTATACCAACACAAAAAAACAATATTAGTGTAACCACTTAAAAACTACACCCTAATGATATATTTCCAACACGATTTTGACCATGTGATCAGCGATATAAATCAGTATAAAACCAACCATACAGAAAGTGAGAACGAGGGGTATAAATATCATACAAGTGGTTAATGCAACTGTATAACAAACTTATTAAAACTACAATGTAACCAGCTGATATTAAATTACCAACTTGACAGTAAACGATGCATATAGACCACAAACTAACGCAACAGTATCACAAACTTGAAGTAAAAAAATAGCAACATAGCAGACACAATTTAAAAACATTAACTATACAACACATAACGATAACTTATCAAGCTAACAATACCAACACATCTTACTAACAACAAAGCTACGACTTAACAAGCTAAGAGGGTGTTTGGGATTGTTTATTTTTCTGCGTCTGCTTAAAAATAAGTACTTATTGGAGTGTTTAAATTAGCTTATTTTGCCGGCTTATGAGCTTATCTGATTTTGGAGAAGCTCGTAACCCTAGTTTTTAGGCTTAAGGTTATCGACTTAAATAAGTCATAAAGATAAGCAAAAAAAGAAGAGGCAATGAGGTTTTCCAAATTCAAATAAGGTCTAAAGCCAACACAATAAGCTAATCAAAACACCAATTTTGTTTAGGCTTATAAGCTTGTTTGATTTCGGCTTATATTTTATAAGCCTGGATTTCCAGCTTATTTTGAGATGTATGGGCTTAAATAAGCTTAATAATATCATAACAAACTCATAAGTCTAAAACAAAGCCGGAAAATCCAAGCTTATGAAATATAAGCCAAAATCAAATAAGCTCAAAATCCAGATTTTACTATTTAAAGTCATTTTCAAATAAACAATACTGCTTATTTGATTGAATCTAATAAGCAAATCGTCAGGGTTAATACCTGCTACACGCCGGGTCATGGTCTTCAAACTGTCGATTGTGTCGGTTCTTTTGACTTTCAGACCTATATGTTTGAAACCTGATACAATGATTGTATCGGGTTTCAAGCATATACATCTGAAAGCCAAAAGAACCGACACGATCGACAGCTTAAAGACCATGATCCGGCATGTAGAAGATATTAACCCTAACAATATATAAATACTACATAAAAAATCTAGTAAAAAAATATATCACATATCTAACCAAACAACATATAAATAATACATAAAAAAAACATAAGCACATCAGTGTCACCAACTTTAGCTAACATACCATGAAAAAATAATGTTTAAAAAACCGGGTCTGTGATCGACCCGGCCTGGTCACCGGGTCAACCCGGCTTATTCAACAAAACCCATGTTTCTTTCAGCCTTTCAAACACCCATATTAAAAAAACCGGAACCGGGTCGAACCGGGTTTAAGAAAAGAACCAACAGTTTAGTTCACATGTCAGAGGACCCGGCCCGGTCACCGGGCGTCAACCGGTTTTTCAACAAAACCCATGTTTCTTTGAGCTTTTCAAACTACCCATATTAATGAAACCGGAACCGGGTCGATCGGGTTTAGAAAAGAACCAACAGTTTATCACATGTCAGAGGACCCCGGCCGGTATCCGGGTCAACCGGTTTATTCAACAAAACCCATGTTTCTTTCAGCCTTTCAAACACCCATATTAAAAAAACCGGAACCGGGTCGAACCGGGTTTAAGAAAAGAACCAACAGTTTATACACATGTCCAGAGACCCGGCCCGGTCACCGGGTCAACCGGTTTATTCAACAAAACCCATGTTTCTTTCAGCCTTTCAAACACCCATATTAAAGAAACCGGAACCGGGTCGAACCGGGTTTAAGAAAAGAACCAACAGTTTATACACATGTCCAGACACCCATGTTTCTTTCAGCTTTTTAAACACCCATATCAAAGAAACCGGGTTGACCCGGTTCAACCCGGTTTATGAAAAAAAACCAACAGTTTATACACATGTGCAGAGACCCATGATTCTTTCAGCTTTTTAAACACCGATATAAAAGAAACCGGGTCAACCCGGCCGGTCGAACCGGGTTTGAAAAAGATAATGAAAATATATATATATAGTACCAGGTACGAGAACCAGGGCCGTAGAGCTTAGGGTGAGAGTTCCATATGTTTGAGTGTCCCATTCTTTCTTTCTTGTTACTGCTAAAGAAGATTATGATGCGCCGTTTGATGACAAAAACAATACCCTAGTTTTGGAGTTGGTGAATATGACTGGTTTTTATATTGTCCTTGTCCTATGAAATGAAAAGGCCCATTGAGTTGTTCATAGCCCAATAGACATAAGGTAATGGATTGGGCCCAAAAGGTGTAATTATGGTACCGAAACCGAGCCGAACCAAAAATAATTGAACCGAACTAATAACCGTCAAAACCGAACCGAACTACGAATTCGTTTCTCGGGTTGGATATGGGTTTGGCAGTCTGTACCGTGAACCGAACCGAAAAACGAATTTATATAAATATATATATATATATTTTATATATTTATATATATAAAAAGATCAATAAAGATATATTCTAATATGAAAAAACATTTTTTTATTTTTGAAATAATCTTTTTTGCTAAATGTCTATGTATTTTTTTCTTTTTTTTAAAATAAATAGTGTAATTCGGGTCAACCCAAAAACCAAACCAAATTCAAATTCGGTTTTCAGTTCGGTTCTCGGTTATTTCGGTTTATTCGGTTCGGTTTTCGGGTTGACCCAAACAAAAAAATTACCCGAACCCGATAACCGAACCGATCAACACCCCTATTATGGCGGTCTATTGACTATTGGTATCTTATCATGTCTTTCACAATTTCACGCTCGGAGGAGGTGAAATGTAGACAGTTTTACCCTTATCCAAAAGTATAGAGGTTGCTTCCAAATAACATCCGACCTTACAAAGAGTAAGAATCGAACCAAATAAACATATGGTATGGATAATGGATTGGGCCCTAACATGTAATTATTATGGTGGCCCATTTGAATTTGAGCTAATATAAATCACAAGTAAAAAAATGAGAAATCCAAGCTTATGAAATAAAAGCCAAAATCAAATAAGCTCAAAAGCCAGATTTAAGTTTTTAAAGAGTCATTTAGATTCAATTTTAAATAAACAATACTGCTTGTTTGATTGAATCTAATAACTAAATCCCGGTCTTATATATTGTTAGTCTTAATAACTTATACATACCGGATCATGGTCTTCAAACTGTCGATCGTGTAGACGTATAACTGAAACCCAATACAATCCATACTTCAGTTAGTTCATCATCCGGATTGTATCGAGTTTCAAGCATATACGTTTGAAAGTCAAAAAAGCAGACAAGATCGACAGTTTGAAGACCATGATCCAGCAAGTAGAAGGTATTAACCCTAACAATATATAAATACTAAAAAAAATCTAATAAAAAAAGGTAGATAAACAAAAAAGAAAAAAAAGCAAATCCCAAACACCCTCTAAATATCACATATCTATCCTAACAATATATAAATAATACAACAAAATATAATTTTACATAAAGATAAATACATGAACAAATATTTGTTTTTGAAAACCACGGTTCTGTGATCGACCTGGCCGGGTCACCGGGTCAACCCGGTCTATAAAAAAAACAATGTCTGAACACCCATGTTTAATTTTTTTCAGCTTTCAAACACCCATATTAAAGAAACCGGTTCGACCGGGTCGAAACAAAATGAAAAAGGATGAAAATATATATTACCAGGTACAAGAACCAGGGCCGTAAAGCTTAGGATGAGAGTTCCATATGTTTGAGTGTCCCATGATTTCTTTCTTTCTTTTTTGTTTGTTACTACTAAACAAGAAGATGTGTCGTAACCCCTAGTTTTTGGAGCTCATGAATGAATGAGTGGGTTTTATAGCGTTGTATGAAATGTAAAAGGCCCATTGAGTTCTTCGTAGCCCAATAGACATTAGGCATGGATAATATCGACAAAGACTTTTGGTCCACCTAAGAATTTGTCGATCCACAAGCGTGGTACAGTAAGAATTTACAAGGATGTTGTGGATTGGGCCAGGTGGACCCATGGAATCCTCACAAAAAGAGAAATGAACTTTCACAAAAATTGTTACAAAATGATGTGTCAATTAAATTTGTAGATACATGTAAAAGAGAGAATCAAAAATGACTTTGAGAATGCCAATAACTATATGACACATCATTTTGTAAGAATTTTTATGAAAGTTCTTTTGCGGCTCTGTCATTTTTAAAAAAAAAATTGGCGGACCAAAAGTCTAGATTCAATATCCTTTATAAATTGGTCTGATATCTGATAAGTAGTGTTTTTTTGTCTCTTGTTGTAGTTTTCTCTTTTATTATGTACATTATCATATATTGTTTAAGTAGGTGTTAAGGGTTGTTTATTAAAAGTGTTTTTTGTATTTGATATTTTTAATGTATGTGTTATATATGGTCTTTACAAATTTGAAAATTATTCAAATTGCATTTCTGCACCTTTAGATATTCATATATACATTTTGGGTTAGCAACCCTAAACACAATGGAACTACTTATTTTCTTTATAAAAGATTCAATAATAGTTTAATAAGCAACCCAAATACACCCTTCAGATCATACCTTGTATTGGACACTTGTGGTCTTGTTTTCGAGCTGAACATTTATATTGCAACTGGTTGTAAACTATGTTAAACATTTTCCTTTTTGACCCTTTGAAACCCCTAAAATGTTACTTTGAGAAATTATTGCCGAAAAGATTAAAATTGAGAAATGGTATATGGTTTTGAAGTGAAAATTATTACAAGTCATTGGTCATTAGCAACCCAAACACACCCTTCAGATCATACCTTGTATTGGACTACCTATTGAGCTTTGAGATTCATTAATTGAATGTATGAATGGATATTGATGGTAAATTTTGAACCACTAACATGTCCTAGAAACAAATTCTGATATGGGTGGTGTAGTGGACAGTTCAGTCACCACTAGCAGGAAGAGACGATCACTAGCAGGAAGAGACGATCTTCAAATGTGGAAAACTCAGATTTGATATTTGTTTACCTATTTGTGGGTCACATTTCCATTTAATAATTTCAACCCGTTTACATATGGATGGGTATATTAGATTGTGTTTTTATCTGAAATGGTTCTGGTGGGTCAAATGGTTGAGACGGGTTAAAGTCGCACAAAATGTACCTTTCGAAATCAGTATACAATCTCGTAATTATCCTTCTTATAGTATAGAGATGCATGTCCAAAATTTCTAAATAAGTAGACATGTTTAATATGAGGAGCATAAATTGTAAAAGCTGACTTAAATGTTGAATCTTATGCCCAGTTTTCGTGTAATGCAAATATCCAGACCATCAAGAATCAAGGACAATGTCTTCTTCTATTTGTTATCAACTTTTATATGTTTGTTATCAAGACGTGCAACAGAAGGCAGTTTTGAAGAGTAAGCACTTTTGTTCCATTAATAGAGGTGTCATAATGTGCAGGTCGGGGGTTGGGTGAAAATGGGTCATTCTTGGATGAGTTTGGTTAACTTTAAACACTTTTAGTTCTATTTTAGATATTCATATACTTACTTGCATAACCAGCGTTTTGAATATAATAAAACTATTTGGGACTGAGGTTGTTAGAAAAATATACTCCTTAGGCGACTTTCGACCTACCTAATCCGTTTCATCTGTAGCTATTTTTTTGTCTTGTTACCCATTAGAGATGTAACATAACCTGAATTGACCTTTTCCTAATCAAGTGTTCGGAATTGCCACCTTGAAACAATATGTGTGCTGATTCAGTAATAGTTTAATAAGCAACCCAAACACACCCTTCAGATCATACCTTGTATTAGACACTTGTGGTCTTGTTTATTGTGACAATCCACATTTATCAGGTCATTTTTACGTCAATAAACCCAAAACTATTTACTTAGAACCTTTACGTGTTTACTTTTACGTGAAACCGTTAAGTTAAATCGCGTAAACTGAAAAACAACTTTAAACGTAAACCGGCATTAAAAAAATATAAGTTTACGTCAAATTTGTGTTATATGACTATTATGACTATAATTTATAAGTCTACATATTTTATTTTACAAGTTTTACGTAAACTATATAAACTTGCATGATATTGCATGCATGCATATATATAATTAACCAACACTTCACCACTTTTTACATACACACATAACTACACCTTATACTATCAAAAACTATATAAAACCCCCTCTTAGACTCAATAATTTCGGCATATATTAGTGGTAATGAAACAAAATGGTTTACTTGCTTGTAAACGTAAACTTACCCTTTTAATCCAACATCATATGCTAAATTAGCTCAGCTCAGTCGTCCGGAAGCACTTCCCGGCCTAACCTTTTTGTTGGAGATGATGATGATAAAGAAAGTGATGATGATGAAGATGCTTGCGTTGAGATTCTGCTAATTACTCCCATCCACTCTGCCGCTACTACCCCGGAGCCTCCGAAGGAGAAACATATCTAAATTACCTCTGCTAGACTAGCACGGACTAAGCCAAATATGTACTCTGGAGAAGCTGGTATGCCGAAGGGCAAATCAGGTCCGGAGTCACTAGTCCCGTGCCGAAGTACAGAACCTAAGGACAATCCAACAAAGTATAGTACTAAGTCTGGACCACTATCCTTAGGCTGACATACAAACGACAACTGGGCCAACGAGTAAGGAGGAAGTACTAACCCAACGACTGCCTCGCTGACCCTAGACGACAACCACCATTTCGAGTCGTCAGGTAAGACTCGAGTAGTATAAAGAGGGAAGCCCATTCCCTCGGGATAGAAGATAACACACACACTCCGAACCATACTTCTCCCTTTACATTTCTCTCCGCAATTATCTCATATCACCTATACTTACTCTCACGCTGGATTTGGTCCCGGACTAAAATCCCGGGGCGAGCTAACGGTGTTCTTTCTTAATTTCAGCTAGGGTACGAAGAAGCAACCTCCGAAGGAGCCAAGCTGAGTAGAACATTCACGAAGACTGAGGCCCATTTGCTAAAGCCCAACAGGCCCACGTAAATTTACCTCAACAAGTCGTTAACTATTAATACGCTCATTTTTAACTCTATATATTGACATGGAATATACACAAAACCTATTCACGAATTCATCAACACATTGTGTTAATTACATGGACATAGCCAAACCCTTTCAGTACTAGTCACTAGTATTTAGCACCATGTCTTGTATGTTTTTTGATGAGCTTGGCTTATATCCAAGCATTTAATGAGCCAAATGTTGTAATACTACCATTCTCTAAAATCGTACTTGAGCAATAATTTCTTTGAAAACATCACTAATTTCATCATTTAATGCACCATGGTTTCCCTAGCTTAATTGCCACTCCCCTCATTTCCATTACATAATCTCACTTTCCTTATGAAATAAAACACACTTGATAAAAAAAAGTCAAAATAAGTTCTTAAAAAAAGAGCCAATAAGCCAAAATATCAAACCCTCACCACAAAAAAAGATAGAACACACATGTTTTTCCAGATAAAGTTGCAAATTAAGTTTGTTAAAAAAAGCATTATGTGTCAATAAAACAACTAAAAGTTAGTGCAAATAATTGTTGATATTTCTCATAACAAAGGGTAGGTGATGTGTTTCAAAAGCTTTAAATTTATAATACTAGAATTACCGGTTATTAGACGGAAACACACGGGTAAAAGTATAACCCACGTATATAGTATAATCTTTTTAGGTAAGACCAGGTTGTTTCACGGGATTGGGTATTCTAGGAAAAAGTCGCCAATATTACGAAAAAGGGTTATCTTATAGATTGTCACTGATCTAAAGATAATAGTAAAATTCAAGATATAAAGGGCATGTTTGGTTAAGGACCAAGAAACATTATGGATAAACTTGAGGAGATAAATGATTCACGAATTAAATTATAATCGATTTAAGAATGTTTAGTTACTTATAAAGATTATCTATTGTTCATAATGAAAAATCCTTTCGGCCTTTATCTTTTATTATGAAAATGCTTTAAGTGTGATTCGTGTTTGGTAATGAGTAGTATAAGCTTGCTAAGCCAAGTTCGTTAGACATATGGTTTAGCGTTAAACCCTTTTGTACTTGGTTTAATGTTCGTTTACTTAGCCAATCCTCACAAAGCTAAGGTCTAGTTGTCATAGACAAACAACTTGGAAATCAATCACTTAACCAGAGTCTTCGACCTATATCCGGAATAAATGGTGATTAAACGAAGATTAAAGAGTCCAAGTTCAAAAACATCAAGCTTATATTATTCATATCAAAAGTTCATTTACAGCCAGGGTTCTAAATAGCGCCGCTATAGCGGCGCCATAGCGCGAGGCGTAGCCTCCACGTTACGAAACAGGCCAAGGCGTCGTCTTTAGGCGTGGCGTGTAATAAAGCGTGATAAGGCGTGATATAGCGCGCTATAGCGCAAGGCGTGGCGCCTTTTTTTGAAGCTTTTAAGAGATTTATTTTTTTTTTGAATTTTTTAAAGATATTTATTGGACTTGAGCTTATTTACAAGTATATATAATTTGGGTTGCATGAGATTCGGGCTTAGTAACTCTATAACTCAATTTTAAGCCTAGTAGCTAACTACTATTGACCACTCAATAAATATTTTTTGCCGCTTTGAGTCACGCCTTAAAAATGCTATGACGCAACGCCTCACGCTAAAGCTTGAGGCTTGGCTATGCCGCTACGTCACGCTTCACGCTATTTATAACCTTGCACATAACAATCATGGTAAATTCAACATTCATATCATCAAAAGAGAGAAACATATTTATACCAAATTTCTAAGAGTAGATGTTCAAAACCTTACAATGCCTTCCAAGAACAAAGTAACAATTGACTATAGTAACACTAGGAACTCTAACTTTCTGAAGGTTTGCTTGCTTCTCTACCCGGAAAGTGATGAAGGTGGTGGTTTAACCTTCAATAACTTCCTTAGAACTTCAAGAATAACTTGGAAATGATTTCCAAGTGAGGAATAGATGATTGAGAGTGGATTGGGATGCCTCTAACCCTCAATTTCGTGCTCTATTTATACTAGAGGATTGGGTATCAGTTGTGGAAAAGGAATTTGGAAAGTTCAATCATTTATATCAATCATAATCATTTCCTTGTAACTGCAGCAGAAGTGCGCCGCACTTGCCAAATTGTGCGCCGCACTTGGCTATTAATTAAATAGCATTTACTTCGTTTGGAAGTACGCCGCACAAAATAGTTTGTGCGCTGCACTTTGGCCTCGATTATTAATTCCTTCAAAGATTCTCTTCTAGATTCTTCATATAACGACCGTTAACGTATTTAACTGGATTTCTTTGCATCGTTAGTCCTTTTCGTCAATTTTGGTCCTGAAATGATTATTACACAATAGAAAGCAAACTTTGCAATATTTCATGCGTTAATGTATATATTTAGTGTATTTTTTAGGGATAATTTATATATATTTGGAGCGTTATCAGTAGGTCGCGAGACAACCGTTAACTTTTAAAAATTTTAAAAATGCATCTGGTAATTTTTCGTCTCTTCAAAAGGTAAGATATTTGATTGCATATTTTAAATATGTGTTAAAAAAATAACCCATGGGTCTAAATCTAAACTTTGAATGACACTTTTTAAAACGTGTGAGTGACAGTTTAAATTTTGAGATTTAATGTACAAAATGTGTTTTAAATTAAAAAAATGTATCATTACATTTTTTTGTCACTAAAAAATAGAATTTTTTAACTTTTGATGATACTTATTTTTAACTTTTGTGTATCTTTCTTTGTAAATATTTTGTGGTTCTAGCAAAACTCAAATTTTATATTACAAAAAAGTGTATTTATACATTGAAATACATATTTTTCAGATGGTCGGCTATCGCATCTTATTTATCCATGAGGACAGATAATGAGATCAAGAACTATTTGGAACACACATATCAAAAAACGATTAACCAAAATGGGTATCGACCCAGTAACCCACAAGTCGAGTATAAGAGTTGCTACGAACTTAAGTCACATGACTCAATGGGGGAATGCTCGTCTTGAAGCAGAAGCTCGACTTGTTCCTAAGTCTAGCCTTATCTCGGAGTCTTACCATCGAAGCCAAGATAGTCTTACAAATGAGTCACTAGTTGAACATGTATAGCAGCTGCAACCATGATTCATTGATGTCCTTAAAACACGACAAAGCACTGTTTTGAGTAAACATTCTCTATCAAGATCTTTGCATGATGAAAGTTAATGGTTGTTTATTAAAAGTGTCCCATTATTTCTTACTTTCTTTTTTGTTTGTTAATACTAAACAAGAAGATGGAGCTCATGAATGAATGAGTGGGTTTTATAGTGTGTTCTTTGAAACGTAAGGGTCCGTTTGTTAGGGGGTATTCGGATTCGAGGAATACTTTGAAAGAAATATTAATTTATTGGTTTGATTTTTTGGTTTCATAACAGTAATTGATACCGCTCTGTGAGGGTTTTCATCCAAGCTAGCAACACCCCTTGGTTTTCTCACATGCCATTCATATTTGTTGGCTTTTGTCAACTTTTTTATGTATATGTTGATTTTTTATCGATGTGGAAGTATAACAGCCATGCATTTTGTATTTAACTTTCCCAAAGTCAAGAGTGACATATTAATTTTATTTTATTTTATTCAATATTAATTTTATTTTTATATATTTAAAATATAAAATAATTTTCTCTCTCATACATCAAATTCAAATCCATATCCAAATCCAAATCCAAATCTGAATCCTAAACCCACCTACAAACCAAACGGACCCTAAAAGGACCATTGAGTTGTTCATAGCCCAATAGACATTAGGTATGGATAATAGATTAGGCCCAAACGTGTAATGCAGTATTGATTTCTTTCACATTTGATACATTTTGTTTCTTTAAATCTTATTCGGTAGATATACTCAATAAAATCTAACATATTATGAAGAGTAATGTTATGAAACCTAGATCAATGAAAGTGGTTTTTCAGAAGATTAGCTTTGCAATCCAAAAAAGGCTAGCGGCGCAACTTGTTGCTCGTTTGCATGTCACCGTTATGTAAATAATAAGTTATTATAATTAATAAAGATTATAAGGGTCAAAGTATTTAAATTTGAACTAATATAAATCACAAGTAAATGTTGATAACTGATAATGTTGATTTGTCGATCCCGTATCTCACCCAAGAGACCGTTTTAAACGGTTCAGGCATAATAGTGTTTTACCTTTTTCTGGAAGGTGACTAGATATAAAAATTTACAAGTTCATAAGTTGACGATTTTGTGATCGTTGTTTATTTTCTAAACTTAATAAATAAAAAAAAAAAAAATAACAAATAAAAACAAAAAAAAAAAAAAAAAATAACATTTAACTTTTATTGTTCGATTTGTATTAAACTTTATGCATTGTGTATATCTATAATGCTACACACAAGGTGATGATAGGTGCTGTAGGTGGAGCTATGGCACGAAGCTCCATGTTGTCATGGTTACTTTTCTCGAGGGTGCGTTACGTATTCGTGTTCGATGTTGTTGTGATTGTAGTGTTGTTTTTGAGATGAATAAGTTTTAAGTTTATATTTTGCCGACTTTACCTAAAACAACACTTTAACGGGCAGTGTACCCGGTCAGATGGTAGTTTCGTGGTAAGTAGGGTGTCGATCACTAAGAGCGAGAGCGTTAATATCTAATTTATCAGTATTTTAGTTATCTATGTTAGTACTAAATTAATCTAAATTATAATAAAAACCTAAGTTAAACCTAAACTAATGATAAGGGGGTTTTTCTGCTGAGAGACTGGCATGGTTTTAGGTATACTAACTAGGGTTTTGATGACAAGTAAAGCAATAAACACACGTAAGAAGATAAACAAACGATAGAGGAGCAGTCAAACACTAATGTAAGGAAAACATATCAACCATGAATAATCTGATAAAACGCAAGTTTGTTTATAGTGCAATGATTGACTTATCTCGAAGGGCATATCATTCCTAGACTTAGGCGGTACTTCTTCCTAAGACCTAGACACGCTAATCCGGTCACAATTAGACGCATCCGCATAAAGCAAGCATTTGTTGATTATAATCTATCTTAGGATATTAGTAATGGTGTTCTTACTAAACCCTAGCTCATGGAGACTTTACCCACTTACTGCTTAACGACTCTTTATATACTAGTAGTCTACTGTCCGAGTCCTTACCAATGGAATAAGAACGTACTCGTTGATCCCAGAGTCACCTGCTGGTCTAACTAAGCTCACTAAACTAAAGGCAAAGATAGGTCAATATTTGTGATCCTATGATTCTAGTTATATAAATTGCAATATGGAGAGCTATCCCGGACTCTTAGCCTACGCCCACACAACACCGAAGTTGCAGCGCATTAAATATGTAGGACTAGACCCAGTTGAATGATAGGTCGCATACTTAAGCACGTAAACAAGTATAAATTGATAAACATAATCAACAAGCAACGATAAATTAAGACAATTAAGATAAACAAACCAAACATTAAACCTTCATAAGCATGGCTGATACCTAAAGGTATCAGCCGATAGTCATTGTAACAATACACGAAATCATAGATGAACGATTAAACATAATGGTAACCGAATGCGTATAGTGAGTGTAGAGATTACAAGAGTTTTCCTATGATCTTGAGGCTCTTTTCTGACCTTCTATGCTCCTTTATTCGTCTCTTGGTCGACTTGGTGGTTTAGGGATTCACTTGTATACCTAAAACTAAGTTTAGGGATTTGTATTTATAGAGTCTGGAATTTGATCGATATGCCGTATCGAGCGATGTGGGATACGGCGTATTGGGGATTTCTTGTAGTACGGACCACGTTTGATATCTTCCAGAATCTTCGTATATAATAAACCTTGGATACGCCGTAGAGAGGCTCCTGGATACGGCATATATGATCTTCAATCCTTCGTGGTTCTTGTGAAGTGTAGGCACGGATACACCGTATCTTCCTTGATGGATGCGGCGTATTGAGGTAAAACCAGTTGGTTCTTCTTCGTTGACCAAAGTATTATATACGGCGTATCGTTGATGTGGATACATCGTATTCTTCAAAGTCGGGAAATGGTCTTTTAATTCGTCAAAGTCTTGGATACGTCGTATAGGTCTAGAATTATACGGCGTATTGGCTGTCAGATCAGTAGACTTTCTCGAACTCTTCGTTTATGCTCCAAAATGCGTGCCTTTTAGCTAATCTTCACCAAGTACTTCGTAATTACTGCAATTCTCAAATACAAACGATTAAGTAACAATTCTTTGCAATAATTATACAAAATGGGTTATTTACATAGGATAAATGATGCTATAAAAGTGACGTTATTTGATGTCATCACGTGGATTGAATTCGTAGAACCAAATCCACTTAAACAATAGCATGCGCAATGGAAGATTCGAAGCTATGGGTTAGGATGGGTTAGGGTGGGTTTGGTGATTTTTAGGAACGTTTAGTAATGCGCTCGGCTTTAAGTGGATCATGATCACGATCATGGACAAAACATAAAGACTTTTTGTCATTAGTATATATACTATAGAGCATGTCGTATACGATTGATGGACGTCACCACTACCTAGAAAATAAATGTATGACTGAACATAATCATAATCTAAGTAAACACAACATAGATTACTAAAAGAATAAAAAATAAAAATAAAATTAGTAATATAAAAAATATTAAAATGACCTATCGCAACTGCTGTGTCTGCAACAACTTCTTCATTTAAGCAATTGCTGACAACTTTATATTCATAAACACCGGTGGATTCTTTCAATTTTGGATCAAGCAAACTGTTAATCGACTTTTGTCTTTACCTTCTGAACAATTTCATTCAAATTGGTATCAATAGAAGGACTTCTATCCAACACATTATCACACAACAATATACCAGCAACATCTTCAGATACCACAGCAGAATCCGGCTCAGATTGACAAACACGTACCATATGGGAACTAATGGGAACCTCCAATAAACTTGGGTCTAAGTTAAAAATTGAATTACCCATGATTGGAATCTTAAGACCAATTTCATCAGAAAGTACGTAACTATCACCCAGCGCTTTCTCCAAAATCAATGAGATAAATCTTGCATCTGCTCGAGAAGTATGACGAAGAGAGTTAGTCAACTTTGCAGCAAGGTCATTGAAAATTATGCCCCCATAGTCTAGTTTAACACCATTTATGAGTCCATGAGCAATTAACTTTGCAGCAAGGTCTTAAGACCAATTTCATCATAAAGACTTTTTGTCATTAGTATATATACAAAACATAAAGACTTTTTGTCATTTGCAACTGCTATATATACTAAAAGGTGTGAGGTCCCAAGTTCGATTCCTGCTAGGTGCAAACAATTCTAAAGTGGCCACGCCAACCTCTTGAAAAGGGAGGGCTTTACCTGGTTTGAGTCTGTGTGGCGGTGGGTTCAAACCCCGTGGATTAGTCAGCCTAAAGAGCGGAAAGTAAACCATGGTTACCAAATTTTTTTTCCCATTTTTCACCTGTACAAACTCAATGTGTTTTGCTTTGTTAACTTTAAAGTATAGCCAAGTTTATAACTTCTAACTATTTTCAGTGCTTGTCAAAATTACGGTTTTCAATTATCTCTAGATTGGGTGGTGATGTTATTAACAATTTTTATGCTGAACTTTGCAGCTCCAAAGCTGTTTTTTTTCGTGTTTTTGGAAGAAATATTGTTGAAGTGTCCATTGTGGCTACCAGTAAATCATACCAAGAGAAGGTGCGTGTGTTAATTCTATCCAAATTTTTATATTAAAATTGCACTTGCTGCATAAATATAATTATGCAGCATGGTGTGTTGATTTGAATTTATGTAATTAACTTCGCACAGTTAAATAATGAATGGCAAGACATGATTGCGTGTTAAGTGCGTATTGGCATATATTGTGTTTTTCATTTTATTAAAGAGAAGTACTTTTAAAGTGTTTGGATTGCTAAGTGCTTTATGACATTGTCCCAAACACCGAGTATATCAATTTAATTTACACATCAGTTCCAAAAAGAATACTAATCACATGTGGATTGATAAGGTTGTGCGCAGCAAGTCAGTCTTTAGCTAGTGAACTTCGAACTTGTTTAAAAAAAGATCATACCAGTAGTAAATTAGATTTTATTTACTGTCTTCTAAGAGTTTCTATGCTATGTTTTTCTTTGATCTTACTAGAATTATTGTTGACTACGTTTCAGGGATGCTTTAATGCCTTTTTCAACTGCTTTGAGAGTTTTCTTTCATATTAAAAAGAAAATACGGCAGATTGAAGGGGAAGGGGAAGATGAGTTTTAAAAGAGGGTTTTTTGGAGAGAAAGAGATGGCTCTAATACCATATTGAAGGTTAACTTGATTCCTTGATTATCTCTACAAAACATACAGAATATATAGGATACAAGGGAAAGGATTAAGCCCAAGATAAGGCCTACAACTAATCTAGAGTAAATCATGATAATGATAAAATAATCATACAAAGAATAGGACATGACTATTATGGACATACTAAACATATTACACGCTAATACTTTTTCATTTTGCCGATTAGCTAATAGTACAATCAACATATTGAGACCGTAAATAGACCATTTTTTATTTTAATGTCCTAAATTTTACACTAAGACCGTAAATAATGACGACCTTAATCCCTTGACCGATCACAACGCCAACCGCATCCCCTCACAAGCATTCCCCCTCTCCCCTTGAAATGGATATAGTGGTCGCCTGCCAACCATTACATATGAAAAGGTTTTGTGTGAGAGTTTCCCTTTTAATTTTTTTTGTGAGGTATGTTTTTTTTCTAGTTGTGATCGTCTTATTATGAGCATTTACTTTGATGTGTGGTCTCTAAGAGAAAAAGCTGAGATGACGATAACCGTTGGTCAAAAGATTTACTATGTTTAAAAGGGTAATAAATAATTATACTATCATGCAAATCGATCACTATCATATTAACATATCTCATAGACAATAATGCAACAAGTACTATTATCGATCTCATCCTTATCATAATTCAAACTTGGTTCCAACCACCATGAACCAAAATCATTTCCATCGGACCATGCTACAAGAAGTAGCTGCTGATCATGACTCCGAAACTTTTAAACCCACTGCAAAATCTCCAACATCATCAATTATCGTTACATCCCCATTTGACTCGTCTTTAGCCCCACTATACTCATCCTACTCATCGTCCTTTTTTTCATCACATTTTAATCAATAGTTTATGCAGATAAGCAAGGTTTTAATCAATGAGTTTTAGGCTAAATTTATATATAAAATAGTATATACTTCAAAAAACAAGAGAAGTGGCACCTCAAAATATTAACGGGTCAAAATATTACAAAGTAGTATAGAAATTTAACTTGTCAAACCTATATGAACATGTCAAAGAATGGTTAAAACACAAAGTCAAGCACTATGTTAATGAATAACCACCAAATGAAGCAACAATTAACTTTTCTATTAATCACGAACCCATAATCGAATACTTCATGCTCTAATGGCATTTTTTGACACTACACCTTCAGGAAGAATTCTTAGTAGGGTAAAGTTTCTTAAAATCTTACTTTCCCACTAACGTTTTGTTGCATTAGACAGCCAAGCATATATAGAAACAACTTATGATTATAAGTTTGATTTTTTCAGGCATCAAGTGATCAAACGAACATCGATGTCTTCGTTCCGTTTATGATGAGCCATTGTATTACCATGTTCATAACAGTAATTGGTATTATCATCATCACTTGTCAATACGTCTGGCCAACTGTGTTCCTACTGATTCCTCTTAGCTAGCTCAATTTCTGGTATCGGGTATGTTTCCTTTCTGTTAAAGGAGTTGGCATATGATAAAGTTAATTATGAATCTGATATGATCTTACGCCCTCATTGTTTCAGAGATACTATCTTGCAACATCTCGTGAAATCACATAACTCAACTGTGTTCCTACGAAATCACATGTTATTCACCATATTTCAGAGAGCATCTCTGGCGTTAAGACGATTAGGTGTTTTAGGAAGCATGATAGATATGTTCAAGAAAACGTTGAACGTGTGAATGGAAACCTGAGAATGGATTTCCACAATAATGGATCCAACGGGTGGTTAGGTTTCAGTTTGGAGTTTTTTGGAAGCTTACTTCTTTGGGCTTCACTGTGTTCATGATCGTGTTACCTGGCAATATTATTAAACCAGGTATATTTACAGCTTCTCCTAAAATTCCTGTTAGACTTTCTTTTTTTTTAATAGAAAACTAATTTATAAATGGATGTTCTTGATCAGAAAACGTTGGATTATCGCTATCATATGGATTGTCACTCAATGGTGTGCTGTTTTTTGCTTTATACATAAGCTGTTTCGTCGAAAACAAAATGGTTTCTGTTGAAAGGATTGAGAAAAAAGACAACTCCCCACCTTCAAACTGACCGTATAATGGCAATGTAGAGCTAAAAGATTTGCAGGTAATTAAATCTTATATAATTCTGCAATCCATAAAGCAAAGGTAAAGTATTGTTTCCTCATATTGGCTTTTGAAATGCTCAGTCTTTGCCTTTGAATATGCTTAGTCTTTTAATGTATATATACATATCTATGTTTCCTTATGGTATTTTGTTATTGTAGGTCATCATAGATAATTTTCCGAAATCGGATATGTTAGAACTCAAAATTTTCTGTAATAGATGGATGCGCCATTCGATCCAACAAAAGAGCTTTCTAGGTTGGTATACAACCACAAATACGAGGAGGATTTTACTCCTGCCTTACAAAGGTCTGTATTACGAGGAGGATTGTTTCCTGTTATGCTCAGGTCTTTTGTTTTGTCCACTTGAAGTTGTAAATGAAGCCCATGACCAGTGTATGGAGGAAAATAAGGTATCCATCGAGTTATTTTTGTTTAGTTGCTTCATATGCATTATGTTATATTAAATCTGATATGGTGTGCTAATATAAATTATAATTTGTATTTTTGGGCAACTATTCCTAATTGGTGAAGAGTTTCTGTAACAAACACACAAACTCAAAATCAATGTAGATGCAATATGAGTTTTTGTGCCTTCAGAAAAGAGAGGTCACTGGTATCTTGTGTTTCACAGCGTTACTGAGTTGGTTATTTGAGTAAATATTTACTTGGCACGAGTGTAGAATATATAGGCGCTTGATGGAAATTTGAGCGAGTAAATAGCTACTTCAACGATATAGTATTATCTACCTTACAACTTTGGCATGCACAATCTAGCTGCCAATTAGGAATTTGGTGTTACACAAAGATAGTTGTCGTTCTCAAATGGGGATATCACATAGAATTTCGCAGCTCTTTTTTGAACGGAAAAAAATGAATCTCATTGAAGTGGCAAGGAACTGGAAAAATGAACACCTTCAGGAATACACTTAGTAAAGAACTTGGCCTGACTTGCAGGCGGTTAGAGATATAGCTAAATCCGAGTCGGTCTATATAGTATTTTACAAATAGTTTGGTCAAAATTGCCAACTCTAATATTTTTACCTGATATGATATTACTTTAATACTTGTAGTAACCCTCCTTTATTTTGTTCTGTTACAGCACCATAAAGATACAATGCACATGATAGAGGAGTCTAGGTTCGTATGCTTTTTGGCTGGCGGATTCGTGCAGAATTTGGAGGATCCGATTATATATCACTCTTTTGTTGGGAGACAGAAGAAAAAAAATGGCATACGATAACATAGTTGATTCACATGTAAAAATCAATGTTTGGAAGTTTGAAACTTAAATTTTATGTCACTTGTGCTTTTATATGACCTTCATGTTCTGCTTTATGTAAGCGTTACCCTTGTGTCATTCTTCAGTTAGTTAATCTATGTGTGTCTGGTATCTTATCATTACAATACTTTTTTTTATCATTTGTATTGGTTTAACGGCAACTGTAAATGATAATATGCTTTTTCATCGTCACATATCAGCTAAGATCACCACATTTGCATATTCGGTTGCATACAAGCTTAACTGATGTGCAACATGTAATTTTCAAATATAATATCGTTTGTTTTCTCTAAATCATTATTTGGTCCTGCTTGACTTCATTTCCGTCCAATTTCCATGCAGTTAGCTTTATTGGTGGCGTGACTTGCCTAGATGATTTGGCCTGTACTTTAATTACAGAGTTTGTGCGTTTCTCATTTCCACATTTGCATGAAATTAATGTTGGTATCGGTTCACAGGCCTAAATTGAAGCCAATCCTTTTCTGTAAGGTGTTTGTAATTAACCATAGTTCATGTGATTGTAACTGAGAATTGAAGAAACAGAATAATGTAAACACGTTTGTATGATTTGAACTAAAAGGTGGATTGTTTACCGATTTGACACCGATACTAACCTATTTATACTTTGAGAAACGACATGACCTTTGGTTGCCAACCATTGCGTCGTTTCTTTGATGACTAAATAACCGACTCTGAGATAACTGTCAATCTAATATAACTGTTTTTGCTTAACAGGCTGTTTGGGACAGGGCTTTTGACCCAACCCATTCATGTAGCCTTTAACAAAACGACCATATACATCTGTTAAACAAAACATAAGTTGTTTTTAACAATTCACAGGGCATTAACTAAGTTACATCTCCTCTCCTTAATGCTTGAATGTAAAGCTTCTGTTGTTTGGCTTCTGATCTTCAAGTGATGATATCAAACTCATCACTGCTTGCTGTGTTTCCTTGTTCATTCGTCATGGGTGTATCTTCATGTGCTATCCATGTTGACGCCATCTTGTACAGTCTTCCTTGGAGTTCCATCTTGTGCATCATTACTTCAAAACACTTATCCATGCACAACCAGTGGATTTTTTTACATGAGCAGTCTACTGTATTCCCATCGCACACTTCAATTCCTGGTTCTTTCTGCTTGGATTTGTGCTACTTCTAGTATATTTTCACCATCCCGATATATCCTTATACAACATTCTTGACTGTTGTCATCATCTTGTGTCCACCATAAGTAATTTCGCAACCGTGTTCCATTTGGTGTTGAATGTAACAGTCCATGTAACCACACAAACTATCCACAAAATTTTAGATAATCCAACAGATTCGACGTTACTACCCTATAACCGGTGGTATTTCTCCTAACACATCTTGCTTTTTTCATGTAATCTAAATAGAACCATTCTACCATCTCTAAAAACTTCTTGTTTAGCACTTCCCAATTTCTATATACTAACTTATCTATCTTAATCAAATTTAAGAAAGAATACACCCTTGATAAATGTTCTACCTTATAGCGTTAAAAGTGTCCACATTTCCCATGCTCAAATATTTCATCATTATGTCAATCTTGATCGATATCCTTCGTCCACTTAAGTACTTCTATGCTTCTGATCAACGAGCATTCTTCAACTTTAGGATTTACTGGATCAATCGTAATCATCCAAGAATTTGTTGTGTTCAGAAACAACATGTTTTGGTCCATAACCTTCTTCATAGGTTTCTTGTCTTATGATTTCTTGTCCTTATTCATTCTCATAAACACATATTTTAGACAGCATTTTGTTACTGTTGATCTTAATACATAACTTGCTCTTCCAGTAAATATAATGAGAATGTTTAATGATACTTCTGGAAGTATTAGCTGAACAACTTGAAATCACCGTGTCATCATATCTTGTCTCAAGTGCATCAGTCCAAGTCCATAGAGAAGATGAAGTTTCCTTTCATTTTCTTCTTTTCCAATATTTGAACTAGGATTGCAACCTTTTGAATAGCATATTCTGGACACATTATGGTGTTTATAGTGTACTTATCATACCATACTTCATTCCAAGTTTATCATCTGTGCTCAATTCAATGGTAACAGAATTACTGAACCTTTTCTGGATACTTGAACTTTTCTAAAGCAATGCTTCACTATCTTGTTGGGGTTCTTTGCTTCTTAATCTTGGTCTTCTAGTTAGGGACTTCCAAAGAACGTGGTCCCGTTTTTTACAAATAAACATCTTGCCGCTTTCTTTCATGGAATCGTCCGTGGTCTTCTTATTTTTTGCAAATCTTTTGTGCTTGAGAATTGTAAGACACAATTCTCTTCAACTTTCTGCCTTGCACTTCTTTCCCTCAATACGAGTATGTGACTAAAGTTCGAGAGTTCAAGTCAACAAAGATATCGGATAATAGATTATGGTCAGTCGACTCAAGCTGGACGTACAATGGGCTACGGATCCATTTTTATTTTTAATTTTGAACGCCAATAACTTTACAAAAACAAATCACACTCTAGCAAGTCGCTAGAGAATTAAGGTTGCATTACCCAAATCATAATATATCATGTACTCCATAATTTATATTATGCCATAATAATTATGGAGAGTTGTAAATACCCTTTTGAGATGGATAATAGCTGGTGCTAAAAAGCACTTTGGTTTCCGCCAATCTATACTTTTTATGGATGAATAGAGATTGACTAGTATAAGAGTAGAAGTGGGGCATTTTTTAATTCTTTATAATAAAACAGCTGCAAACAACAAAAGAAAAACAAGCAACTTTATAGAGCAGAAAATTATTGAGTCAAGTGATATGATAGACCAATGCAAGTTGAAATGAAAAGCATAGAGATATGGTGCAGAAAGCCACATGAAACAAGTCAGGAGAAAACACTTCTCATGCTACTAGTTTGTAACTTGAATAGCCAACTGTTTAACTATATATATTCATTCACCAGTTGTGCAACTTGATCATATCACAGCATCATACGTATCATGTTTCCTTTAGATATTTTTGTAACAAACATGTAGTCAATGCTCATTTCCAATAAAAATGGTTCTTGTTTTAATAAAGTTCAGGAGATTATCAAAAGGTTTATTGTACAGCACTAGCCAATAATCTTCCAGTTCATATATATATTAATTTTTTTACTTCGATATAACGAAAATGAATAGAATAATAATGAGTCATTTTCTGACCGAGTTATGTGAATTATTTATAAAAAATATTTCAAACCAATGATTGGAAACTATGATATAAAACTAATATATATATATATCATATCATATAATATATATATATCTGTATAGTGTCCGTTTTTTTTTTTTGACTAATTTCTTGCAATATTTGACATATCCATACCTGCACACAATAAACTCAGATACAAGCACATTTTTGCCATTTTTGATCCGTTTTGGGTTTATTTGGGTTATTTTAAGCATAAATAGATATGTGTATTCTACACTTATCAATTCTCTCTGTAGTAGTTTAAATCTTTTGTTTTTACATTTTATACGTTTCAATCGTAGTTCATATAATAATTATACGTATGTGTAGGAAGTTGATTTTGATGGTCAGGAGGTGGAAAAGGATGTCGATTATTCAAAGGTAAAGGTTATGAGAGTTCTCACCTCATAAAAAGGTACATGTTTTTATAAAGTATGTTTGTAAATAGATGTTGTTCATATTTAATGTACGTGTTTTGTGTAGGAAATTGAATCTCATGGTCAGCATGAGAAAAAGGATGTCAAAGGTGAAATTGAAATTGCTAGGGCTGCTTTGATATAGGTTCACGTTTTAATTCCTTTTTTTTATGTTTATAAGAATTATTAAAATAACAACAGGTTTCAAATTGCTTTAATAACTAAAGAGATCGAGTTAGGATTATGGAGTTGGGATGATTTAAATTCAGAAGGCGATACTGTAGAGGGTGTGCCTGGTGTTGGTGGTGATGGTAGTAATTCTCTACAAACGGTTGATCGCTTATCTAAAAGTGATGAGGTAAGTTACGCATAGTTATAAATTAAAAATTATATATTTTTTATATTTATATTATTATTAGATTTAGGTCGGATCTGACAATGTTGTTCGTGGTTTTAAAGATGTTAAATCTTTATCGTCTAAACAGATAAGTGTTTCCAATATTGTTAGTGATAATGATGATATGGTTGCTGATAGTAACAATTCTAAAGTCGGCAAGGTAAATTTTATATCTAATGTTAATGTTAATGTTAATAGTTGATGTTAATAGTTAATGATTTTTATCTTTATTGATTGTGATTGTTATTGATATTTATAAAAGGATAACTAACTGGTTGTTTATTGAAATAGGTTTGTGTTGTTGATCGAATGGTTTCTGATCCCAAAAATCTATTCAAAGTGCATCGAAAGGAAAGTATGTAAAATTCAAAAATGGTATTGTTGTTGAGAAAAAAATGTCAGCACAAAAACCTTCAGTTCCTACTAAGAAAGGAAAACATAAAGGAAAGGGGCAAACTGCTGACAAAGGAAATGCAATAGCTGATTGTCATAAGGTGTCGCTGATGGTTTGATGGTAAAATGGATGAATTGTAAAGTTCGCATAATTTTATAAACTATATTAAGTTTACAATATATAATAAGTTTTTTTTAATAGATAACTTATTTATATTTTTTTATTCATTCAGATCGAATCATGTGATGTTAAGAAAGGTAAATTTTTATTATCAAAATGGAGAAGGGTTTATGATGTTGTAAGTGATGATGATGATACGGTTGCTGGTGATAACAAGGTTATGTTAACTATTTTTTATATATGTAAGTTTTGTATTATGTTATTTGGGTATATTATGTTAGTATGTTAACTTGTATATTTTGGTTTTTTATTTTTATTGTAATAGAGTTTATGTTGCTGATCATGTGGTGAATGATAAGAAGAAATCTATTAAACGTGCCACAAAAAGAAAGCAATAGCTAGTTGTGATAAGGTTTTTTCTGATGTTGCTGATGCTGGCAATTATGTTAAACCGGTTGATTCAACAGTTAAAAGTGATAAAGTAAGTTGCATATTATAAGTAAGTACGGTTATAATATAAGTTTGTTAAGGTTAATATTTGTTGTTTTTGTTATTCGATTTAGGTTGAATCAGGTGATGTTTCATATGCTGCTAAAAAAAGTAAATCTTTATCGTCTAAAGGGAGAAGGGTTTTGAAGGGTGTAAGTGTTGATTTGACTGCTGATGATAACAAGGTTATTAAACCGGATGATGGTTTTTCGAAATTTGAAAACGTAAGTTGTGATAATAATGACAAGTGAATTCTTTTATTAACCGTAAGTTGTAGAAATTATGTTATTTTATTAACCATTTTTTATATTGTGATAATAATGACAAGTGAATTTTTTTTCTGGTCATGTTTTTTTATATATATATAATAGGTTGTTGTTGGTAATGAATGTAAATCTTCATCGACGGAGTTGAAAAGTGTTGATGCAGTTTATAAATGTGATAAAGAATATGAAGATGTGCCTAAGAAACGCACACTTTCATCGCGGCAACGGAAAATCGTTAATAGATTTGGATGTTAGTATGATGCATGACAAAACGAGTAGTAATCTTGGATAACATTTTTTTATGTTTTTTGCAAGTTGTTTAAATAGGTTTTAATGAGTCAATTTGTTTTGTATTTCATTTTTGATCAACACTTGTGCGTTGGAGTAAAAAAATGTTACACTTGTCCAGCGAAGACGTAAATTTGATGTTTTATGTTATGATTTTTGACATTCTGTTTAGTCGTTGCTGACTAATAAAGATTGATTCTGATGATGTAGGCATTGATTTAAATCCGGGTTAACTCGGAAAATATGAACCGGCATGTACTTTGAACCCGGGTTATGCAACCCGGATTAACAGGCACGTGACAAGCTGTCTCGACCGTGTCAATTATTAGTTGTCTTCTTTCTTTGTTTTTACACACAGTAAAAAATCCCCAAATTTTTTGATTGAATCTCTTTATTCAAAAATTAAAATGGATAGTTATTCGATTCAAGAAAATGTTGAATCCTTGCAACTAATTCCACAACAACAACCTGGTGTTGAAGAAGAACAATTAGACATGCAAATAATGCCTATTGAAGATCATGTAGATGCCTCTGCTACCTTAGAAAGGCTCAGTAATTTCAAAGCTTCTCAGGTAAACTTTGAATTTTGTGGACTTCAAATTAAAAGTAACAATCAAGTTGCCAACCTGTCACCAAAAAAAATTGATGGGTATAACCCAATCATCAATTTCATAAAAAAATGCTGTATTAGTGAAGCCTTTGTCCGTCGACCAGCTGCAATGTACGGATTATATTTGAATGAATATTGGTATACAACAAAATATAATGATGAAACAAAAGTTATTTCATTCACCACAAAAAATGCTTCTTTTGAAATAAAATTTGGTGTTTGTACATTTAGAAAAGTTTGTGGGTTCGAATATCTGGAGAAAGGATTGGAATATGACAATGAACCTACATTTGAAGAAATTCAAAAAACGATGCTAGGTGTTGGTTACAGAAAAGGAAATGGACCCAATCAACCACTTGAATCTACCCTTTTGAAAACTGGTTTCTCACCAACTTGGAGGTTGTTGATGGCTTACATCTCAAACAGTTTGGGAGGCAATATTGGATCCAAGGATCAGTTAAATTATATGCATCAGTTAATTGCTCATGGACTCATAAATGGTGTTAAACTAGACTATGGGGGCATAATTTTCAATGACCTTGCTGCAAAGTTGACTAACTCTGTTCGTCATACTTCTCCAGCATATGCAAGATTTATCTCATTGATTTTGGAGAAAGCGTTGGGTGATAGTTATGTACTTTCTGATGAAATAGGTCTTAAGATTCCAATCATGGGTAATTCAATTTTTAACTTAGACCCAAGTTTATTGGAGGTTCCCATTAGTTCCCATATGGTACGTGTTTGTCAATCTGAGCCGGATTCTGCTGTGGTATCTGAAGATGTTGCTGGTATATTGTTGTGTGATAATGTGTCGGATGGAAGTCCTTCTATTGATACCAATTTGAATGAAATTGTTCAGAAGGTAAAGACAAAGTCGATTAACAGTTTGCTTGATCCAAAATTGAAAGAATCCACCGGTGTTTATGAATATAAAGTTGTCAGCAATTGCTTAAATGAAGAAGTTGTTGCAGACACAGCAGTTGCGATAGGTCATTTTAATATTTTTATATTACTAATTTTATTTTTATTTTTTATTCTTTTAGTAATCTATATTGTGTTTACTTAGATTATGATTCTGTTCAGTCATACATTTATGTTCTAAGTAGTGGTGATCAGAGCTTGAAAGATGATTGTCCCGTCAATTCAAATCAAGTCTGTAATTATCATAATAATGTTGCATCATTTCAGGAAGAGGTTGTTGGAGACATAGTAGTTGGCACAGGTTATTGTAACATTTTAATATTATTATTTTTATTTTTAGTTTTATAATTTTTTAGTGATCTATGTTTATAATGTTAGTTTATAGGTTGTGTTTACTTAGATTATGATTCTGTTCAGTCATACATTTATTTTCTAGGTAGTGGTGATCAGAGCTTGAAATATGATTGTCCCGTCAATTCAAATCAAGTCTGCAATTATCAGAATAATGTTGCATTATTTCAGGAAGTGGTTGTTGGAGACACAACAGTTCCCACAGGTCATTGTAACATTTTAATATTATTATTTTTATTTTTAGGTTTATATTGTTTTTGTGATCTATGTTTATAATGTTAGTTTATAGGTTGTGTTTACTTAGATTATGATTCTGTTCAGTTATAATTTTATTTTCTAGGTAGTGGTGAGAACTTGAAAGATGGTTGTCCTGTCAATTCAAATGAAGTTCGCAATTATCAGAATAATGGTGGTGATCAAAGCTTGAAAGATGGTTGTGATGTGAATTCAAATAAAGTCTGCAATTATCAGAATAATGGTGGTGATGAAAACTTGAAAGATGGTTGTCATGTGAATTCAAATGAAATCTGCAATTATCAGAATAATGGTGGTGATGAAAACTTGAAAGATGGTTGTCATGTGAATTCAAATGAAGTCTGCAATTATCATAATGATGGAGGATCTTTTCATGAAGTTCAAACAAAATCTAATTTGTTTGCCATTATGGTGAGTAAACAAGTTTCACCAGCTCAATCATTTGAAAACCTTATTCATGAAGGAGATGATATAATGAATGTAGATTGTGATGATGAGTGTGAGAACTAAGGAAATAATGCTTTTGTTAAAGATGTAGATAGAAGTTCTCTAAATTAGTCAGTATTAACCGTTTTGATAGATCATATACGTCTTCTCTCGAATCAAGTCACATCTCTTATAAATGAGCAGGTGAATCTGAAAGATATGGTTAATAAGCTCATTACATCACCAGGGTCATCCACATAAACATTTGTTGCTGAAGTTGTCAAGCGTGTTAACTCATCTTTTTCTTCATTGGCAGTTGAAATAAAAAATGGTATTGCATCTAGTCAAAAAGAAATAAAGGATGATGTAAATGAGTTGAAGAAATCTTTGTCGTCAAAATCATCAACATATGACATTACGAAAGAGGTGATATCTGCTATAGAGCCAGAACTCAAAAATATTAAAGATCATATCACAAAAATTGAGACACCGTCTTTCCCATCAAAAGAATCATTGGTTGTTGAGTTTGTTAAATGTATTGAAACAACTAATTCTTCAGTTTCAAAAGATGTGATGCATTTGATATCGAAACAAAAAGAATTAAGTGATAAGGTACAACAATTAAGGGATTCTTCATTGTTTAAAACATCAACAGAAGATATCAGTAAAGCTGTATTTGCCTTAATCAAACCGGAACTCAAAACTTTCGTTCAGTCTGTTACTGATTCGTTTTCGAAAACAAAAGTTAATATTCATGTACCAGAAGATTTCACGATAGTCAGTGAGAGAATGAAACAACATTCAGATAATATCTTAAGCATTCTAAATACAGTAAGTACCATTACTCAGAGACTTGTTCAGTTATCTCCTGAGTTTGCATCATTACCAGTAAAAATCCAGGAATTGTGTTCAACAATGAATGATATTGTCAATTTTAAAGTCGAGATTAGCAATCTTGCTAATAAGACTCAGGAGAATGTATCTACTTTCAAAGAGTTTTGTGAGTACTTCTCTAATCTTCAAAATTCTGTCAATGTTTTTGAAAATCTTGTAGAAGAAAGTATTCCAACAAAAAAGGAGAGGGAGGAAGATCAGCAGCTATTGGATGTTATATCGTTGGATCAAGGAATTATAAAAGGTAAGATTTCAAAAATAGCTGAGTGTATGTTGCTTCTTGTGAAATGGGCGAAAAGTATTTGTGTTGATGATTCAGCATCTATTGCCAAAACAATAGTTGCTTATGAGGAAGCACCATTAAAACAGGCAGAATTCGACAAAGATTTTACTGAACTTCCTCTAGACCCAGAATCAAATGTAATACCAGCATCTACTATTCAGGAACCAACATCATCAGTTTTATCAGAAGATGTATGTCATGAACGACCTCAAACTGAAACATCTTCGCATGTTGTAGTGGCTGAAATTCATACTACTTATGCTCAAAAAGAAGGGAAACAACATATTGTTGCAGAGTCAAGTAACAAAAATGATGAAATATGTGATAATGTTACTGCCAATCCAACATCTTCTGACGGGAGTTTATCACATAAACCAGATGATATCTTTAGATATGAGGCAGGCGGTGTGGAACATGTTATGACATCTGAAGAAATTGCTAAGCAAAAGGAAGATGAAGAAATCATAAAAAGAAAAAATGAAGAGAATAAGGCTTCTTATGCTGAAGTGTTGAGAGTTATTGAAGAGGAGGCAAGAAGTTTACAAATTCAAAAAAATTCTGCTATAAGAGCTGAAGAAGACAAACAACTGCAAATCAAGTTCAAAAATCAAAAGTTACTTTATAAGGCAGTAAATCCACAATGTAGATTTTTGCCACAAAAGATTACTGCTGTTGACATCTTATCGAGAAAAGGTCCAATTAGCGTTATGGTATTCAGAGAAGGTTCCTTGAACTTTAAAGTGCACAATCCTCTCAATTTACGTGAATTCAATTATGATGAATGGATGGAAATTAAGAAATGTATGGTGACGAAGACGAGCAAGCAGGCAAAAATTATACTTGACAATATTGAGTACAGGGTAAAAGAATTAAGTGAAATTAAGAAAAGCCTTGGTTTGGTGTCAGGTGTTCCCTTAAGTGAATTAGATCCAATGATTGAATATCATGGGCTTTTGAATAAAAGAAAGCTGGATGATATAGAAAAGGAAGGATCATTTGTTTCTGGTATGGATTGTGATCTTAGCATTCCACTTGAATTGGTAAACAAAGATCTTGCTGATGGCCAAGTTTTATATGAACCTGAATTTGGGATGCAGAAGTGATATGCATAGATGTTTCATCAGGTTAAAGATATTTGTAGTAATGCGCTTCAGAAGTTGTATTGTTATTAGATATAAACAAAACCACAAATTTTATTCAAATGTTATATCCATTTATTATGTAGATGCAATGTACTATCTATGTATTATAATATGAACAATCCTTTTACAGGGAAAATTTGTTCTTTATTACATTACTTAACATTACCAAGTATCTCAATATGCAACATAAAAACTTGCATAACTAACAGTTAACGTGGACTTCAACCTACCTTATGGCATTTCTATCTTTATATATGTCAAGAAAACATCATAATATTGTCAAGTCAATATTCTTAATATCATTTTTTACATCAGTACATTACTCATATAATGTCCATTTGCGACGTATATATCAAAAGAGGATTTTAAACCATTTATCGTCTTTACCTCTATAACCCTAATTATTGAAAGTTATTATCTAAAGTGAAGTTCACTAGCTCCTAAAGAATAATATGTTTACAAGTAATATAAACAATCGCATTTGAAATATAAACTCCCTCCAAGTCAAGTACAAGTCTTCAAAGCACAATGTACAAGTCATTAAGCATGACATCTAAAATAGCCGATTTACCTCCGTTTTCATTCTAGTTTCTTCACCACCACTTTTGTACAAGCTACTACATTCAATATAAAATGTATAAACCCTAATTATTCTACTCATATAGTCCTCACTACATATTTTTACTACTCTAACCCTAATTCAAAAACCTAAAACCGAGCTAGTTCTATAATCCATGCGACCTGTTTCTTTGTGTTTATCCTTTGTAAAGCTAATCATACTCAAATAAGTTTGTAATAACATAAATTATACAACATTACAATCACATCCCATTATCATTGCTCCATTTGTAACTACATATGTACATGGAATTAAAATTAGAAACCATAATTTGAACCCTATTTGACTTTTGACCAGTTTACTCATTTTCACTTTTTTAAACCCAAAACCACTATTAAATCTTGTTAATTAAATCTAATAAAAGCCTTTTAATCCTTTATCTATCATCACTAATCAAATGCATCTCGATATTGAAGCTTAAAAAACCCTATTCATGCTCTTTTGATCACGCGACACCATTTCTTTCCTTTGTTACCACAATTTTAAAGCGAAATTTGCATTCCAAGCACTCCTTGATGCACTCCTTCACCCTATAAGATGCTTACAAGCACTTACAGCATCTCCTTGGCCTCCAAGAAAAAGCCACAATCACCCCTTGGTGACTATTTCATGTCAGTGGGCACACAAACTACCTCTTATAAACCTATCCCTACTCCATCCTCATGCTACTTTCTAGCTTTGATAACTCATATTATAGCCTCTCCTAATCATCCCCTAGCTGCTACACATGTTCAAGACTTGGCCATTAAGTTTCCTTGGTCCTTAAGGGTCATTCGCACCTATATAAATGGTGTAAACCCCTCATTCTCATTCATCCCCCACTTCCTCCTCTATAACCCATCATAGCAAAAATACTTTGCTCAAAGAAGTTCCTAAGAGGTCCTAAGAAGTCTCAAGAACAGAAGTGAAGAAAAAGAAACCAAGAAAAGAAGCCCGAGAGTCGTTATTCTAGGCGTACGAAGCTAAAAGTCCCGATTTTCAAACCCATTTCCATTGCTATCAAACTTCAATATCCAGGTTCGATAGCTTAAATTCTGTTTTCATTAACCTTATATTGGGGTCTTTCATTTGATCATGATTAAATCATTTATAAAACTTTGAACTCAAAAACATATGTGTTTTACTTTTCTGATCCAAACCGAACTCATGAAACCCTAATTTCATGTTTTTACTTAATCTATAAGCTAAACTTGTAAAATTTGTTTTATAATATCCCAATAAGCGTAAAACTAACATGTATAATAGTACTTTATTAAGTCTTGAAAGAATTTAAACTTAAAACCCGCGCGTTTTCATTTTAAAACCCTAATTTGACCCGTTTTGCTTCCTAGCTTAACGAATCGTTATTTTAAACTTTCGTTATGTTAAATCTTCATATTTTAGCTTATATTAATAAGCTATAACCTGTAAATTACTTTTCATATTTGAAAAATATCATTATTATGGATTTTGGACTAAAAACGATACATTTTTCATGCAAAAGGGTATATATCGTAACTTTCGGAAACTTATAACTAAAAGGACTAAAAATGTCATTTTATCAAAGTTATAACTACAGGGGTCTATTATGTCACTTTCCAAAGTGCAAGGTTTACTTTGTATATCTTTTAAACTTGAAGGACCAAACTCGTAAAAGTGCAAACTCCAAGGGTATATTTTGCCATTTTTCATTCTCAAGGGTCTAAAATGTAACATTTTGAAAAAGTATAAAAATATATTCAAAACATTACAAGACATAACTTTAATTAACGCTTGACGTGCTTAACATTTCCAGATATTGATCAAAACGCTTAAAACCGCTTATGTTATAACCATTATATCATTCATCATCGATGTGCTTTTAAAAATCATGTCCCGGATCTATATCATACCACAATACTAGGGAGCTTCATATTAAGGGGTTTCATCTTGGTATTACGTTCTGACTGAGTTGTTGGGTTTACGATTTAAAGTGCCCTAGCTCCTCAAACGTTTACTGAATGACTTCTGAATTATGATGGCCCGAACGGTGATACAATAATTCCAAACTCTCCAATCAAACTCATAACAATATTAAACTATTAAAACAAAAGTTATAAAGTATAATCTTCCTAAGACTTGACATATTTACTCAGGTTGTGTGACGTGGCTGTTTACTATCATTTTGCTAAATCAACCTTCCCTGTTAAGATTGTGATAAGGTCGTCAGCTTTCATTTTGGAATACTTATTACAACTACCAATTAGGTTAAGTTCATAACCTCGCCTTTACTTATTTACATGTTTTATAAACCCGCGAGGGGGATACATGCTTGTTCACAAACTCTTTTAGATACTCATTTATCTTATAACAATGTAAATGCTTTTCAAAGACTTAATAACCTCACATACTTTATAAACCCGTGATACCTACTATAAACCATGAATACAAGTGTTTTCTAAATGTATGCTATCCAGATATGTATGATATCCAGATATATTATTGCCAAAGTAGCTTCCAGTGCCATTATTTCCATATCATGAACCATTAATTACTTGCATTGCTAGTGAACGCGAATATTGTGAATAGATCTATTGGGGGTGACGACTCCCGTTTGTATATACATGCTTGGGGTAGCTAAACGCACTATATTTGTCCTAATAGGTAACTTTGGCAAGTTACCTTTTCCACGGATCACAATTAAAACTTTTTTTTCATGTTAATAGGGTATTCTCGTTGCAATAATTACCCTATGGACAGCCATTCAAAACCAAAATCTGTTTTTCACAATAAATACTATTCTCCATGGATAATACTGTTTCTGCACAATACTATTTTCCATAATAATTGTCTCGAGCAATAATACACTATAATATAAACCTATTGAATTTCACACTCACACCTTTGTGTTGACCCTTTTTATGCATATTTATCTCAGGTAATTGAGCAACTTATGGCATGGAGGGCCATGGACTTGAAGATGGCTAAAACGTTGTTAACATTCACATTTTATTTTTCTAGGAATTTGGGACCTCCCTTGAAAAACTCTGAATTAATGAATGATAACGTATCTTTTCTTTAAAAACGACCTCTTTTGAGTCGTTTCTATGATCGTGATCTGTGATTCAAGAAGTATAGAACGTCCAGATTAAGCTTCCGCTGCCTATATCTTACCAAATGGGGAGTTACATAAGAGCATGTACCATCACAGGTACAGAGATTCTCATGTGATGTCCGCTGAAAAAGAGTTCATCAGATTGGTTGAAGTAGCCATTGAAGAAAAGAATGTTGAATACCCAACTCATAAAAGGATCAAACTTGAAAGAATGGACATCATGTAGATTGTATGTGTGTCCTTTTTGTGTTTTGGCATATTCCATGTTTCGAATTATATATGTAATGACGTTTAGCTATGATGATTATCTGTAGTAAATTGATATTAGTATGTGTTTTAATTAGTTATTTGTTTATCAGCACGTACTAGCTTTCTATCCTTTTTTGCATCAGATGAGTTTTATATCATATAAAGTGTTATTAAATTTGTATTAGTACCTAATTTTTCAAATGCCCACATTTTATACAGCATAAATATAACTAATAAATCTTATATTATTATATCAGCTTATATTTTATATACAAATTTTGCTTTTTTTTCTTTTTCTTTTGGCCCTATCTCACCCATGATATATGAATAAAATAAGCAAAAAGCAATGATATGGTATATATGATGATTTTAGGTTTTGTGTTATATAGTTTTATATGATACGTTTTTATAGTTTTATATGATACGTTTCCACATTAGTTTTTCTTTGTTGTATACGAGTATAATTTTTGTTGGTGATATAATTCAATTATAGCCATAAACATAAATATATTGCATAAAGATAAACATAAAATCATTCATTAGGATAAAGATGATATTGTAATTCCATTATCATAATAAACTTATAAGGACAAAAACATAAATTAGCATTAGCATAAGATATATGTCTAACAAGACAGTCTTCAACCTAATTTATCTTGAAGTTGTTTCATTTTCCTTTTCATTCGTTTTTGGACAATAGAATACTGCTCCAATAGAGAGATGCTCAACCTATGATCTTCTTTTATTTCTTCACACAAATTTTGAATGTTTGCATCATTCAAATTTGTTTCAACATACGCATCCATTTCTAAACTTTTCAAAGGATATTTGTTTTTCCTTTTACGATAATCATTATCTGATTCAGATGAAGATGAAGATGAGGAAATAAAGGGTGATTTAGTTTTCTTCATCTTTTTTGGTACTCTTGATGTGGACATTTTTTAAATGTGTTTTGTTGGTATGTTTTTTTTACTATAACCGGCGTTTTATAATGTTCTATTTTTTAGGGTTTCAATATTTTAGAAAATGTCAACTAATAACAAGCCCAAATGTTTGCAAAGCCCAATAGAAATTTAATAAATTTAAAAGGTAGTGAAGTAATTAAAATAAAAAAAGTTTTTAAAAAAACGTGCGTAATATAACTTTATTAACGTATCATATAATGATACCAAAAGAACAATAATATGAAGTTGATGATAATTTTAAAACTTCTTAAAAAAATTACAAATAACAAGACCTAATAATTGTTTAAATATTTAAATTAATATTTATACATTTCAAAATCAATATGATATTTTGGTGAAATTTTTTTATATTTAAATGTTTTCATTTTATACGTTGTTGTTTTGTTGGTATTGAATTTGTGTTGCTGATGAACAATTTCTCCTATTAGTGTTGCTGATGAACAATTACTCCTATTAGTGTTGCTGATTTGTTGTGGTTAAATATGTATTTTTTATTTGGTTGGATCATGTATCTGTATATAATTAACTGTTTCTTATATTTACTATAATGTAGGAATATACTTTATTTATTGATGGGAACTATATCATGAAACTAATAGTTTTAAATTTTGAGTATTAATATTTAGACAGTAATTTTATAAACTTAATTAAAATTACATATTTATAATATAAACATTGTGACCAAAAATTCAAAAATCATCCAATAAAAAGTAGCCAAATCAAATAGAGTTCGATTTTTTACACACATGAAAACTAAGAATATCTTTTTTCAACCATGTATTATTCAAGTTTATTGTTTCATTATAAGATAATAACTACATAACTCAAAAGTCTAAGTAAAATAATGATTGGTAACATATAGCATTGAACACGCTCATTGTAAATGCAAAATAAATAATAACGTTATATTAAAGAGTAAAATTAGTACTTCTAAATTATCCATAGCATTGTAAACTGACAGACAGCTTGAAAGTACTATGTTTATATAGTCATTATTTGACTACAAGTACATTACTCCAAACTTACTATAAATGTTTCAAGACCGTTAACAAAGAAGAATTTTAGTTCTTTGTACTGGTCAAAAGCAGTTACATCCATAAAGCGTTGCCAGTTACCATACATCACAACATGATCATCGAAGGATTTGTTTCTTCTTGCATCTCTGTGTTTTTTCAATACCATCTTCTCATAATGACGCGGTTCCATACACAGCACATAAACAGAGTAGGAGTCATCAAATTTAGCTTGATTGTACAATTCAAATTTTCTTACAAATGCAGCTGGAATAGTCTGTTCAATTATATTTGAAAGAAAATATCTATGTGTTAGAATTTAGAATTATAACAATTGCCAATTTCATATATTCCATGGCAAATTAAGGGGATATATTAATTTTTTTTAAATAAAATAATAATTAAATACAACACAAAAAACTTACAAGTCTTCCTTGAATCGCAGCATTTTTTAAGGGTATAAAAAAAGAGTTCCCTTCTATCCTTGCTTGAGTCTTTTTATTAGTTTTTTGGACCTGTAAATAAGAATATACATAACTTATAGTACAATTTTGTTTTTATTAAAAAAATGTATTTATCAGAAATGTATTTTTATATACACTATATGTAATGATAAAAAAAATTAGCATGAGTTAATCTTGACGAATGACAACAGCAGTTACCTTTTCATCCTTGAACAGTTTTGATGAACCTGAACTATAACTCACAGATTTCTTCAAGTCTCCAACTCTTGCATCATTTGTACAAGTATTTTTATGTAACTGCAATAAAAACTATCGTACATTAACTAATTTGTCACAACAAATTTTTTCTGTAGTTTAAAATTTAAAAAGTAAAAAAGACATTTGAAATCATATATATGTACCTTGATTTTTTTGGCATATTTAGAGGTACTGCATCTCGCATGAACACTTCTTTTCTTGCTATTATATATGGTAACATTTTCATCAACACCCTTCTGTAATTGTATAAATAATATTAATATATGTTGATTAAATGTAAGTATTTGAAAAAACATATAAAATGGAAATATATAAATTATAACGGGGTACAACTTACAGAAGGTATGTTCACATCATTCTCAAGAAGATCATCATTTTCAGTCTTTACATCTTTTAAATTCATCGATTTCTGATATATTTGGATGTTAACATTAAATGAGCTAAAACTAAGTAAACAAATTATAATACGTTAGTAAAAGAAAAAGAAAGTAAAACATACAACAAGCTTGTAAGAGAACTTTTGTCTAAGTTTATTGGCTTCTTCCGACGATACATGTAGATCAGGTATCTCAACATCATCTACTGGAAAGAAAATAATATATATAAACATAGGAATAATCAAACTCATTATAATCAATTTAAAACATAATCTTACTGTTACAGAAAGGATTTGCACAAAATCCATTTGAATCGTAAACGGTCACAACAAAACAGCAACTAGCAAAATAATATGCTACAAACGTTTGGCTTCCATCGATCAATTGTTTGTTGCAAAATTCTTCCCACGCGGGACCATAAAAACCAGATGGTTTTTTATCATTAGTTTTCACATAAACAACCATATTTCCATAACAAGTCAACGTAGAATACAAAATATCTTTTTTGAATTTATAGCCAGAAAATAAACTTGACGGGAAAACCTGTAAAGATAAAATGAACCAAAATAAATAAATAACTAATACAAATTTAACATTGATTATTAATATATAAAACATAAACAATAACATCAAAATACTCGATGCTCGCTGGAGCAGGGTATAAGGGAATTGCAATGTTCACAGATCCTACCTGAACCATATGGCAAACCTGACAAATATAAGTGTGTGGGTTTTTTGTTTAGACCAATAACATCATAAGATCTTAAAGCAATAACCTTATCCATTATAAGATTTTAAATATTAAGGACATTAACACATTAAAGCATGTTTCGTTTGAGAACACAATATATAGAATATATAAAGTGCATAAGTTACAGATTAAAAACATAAGCATAAAAAAGAGCATAAAATTCAAAAATGCATGTTATTGGTAAAAAACCATCTGGTGTAAATTCAAATTTGGTGCATATCTAATGGCTAAGCAAAAAGTAGATGGTAGCTACTAATTGCTTAAAGTGAAATAGAAAATGTACCTGTCCAGATGAACTATGCTTAGTTGAGACAGAGAGACCAGACATCAGTGTTATTCCATATTCATATATTCTACGACCATCATTACAATTACCGTCTGGATCAAATTGACTGATCAAAACATAGTCTTTCGACACAATAAATTGAATCGTCCAACCTTGTTTAACACCACAATCTTCAATGTACTTAATCCAATCTTCTCCAGTAATTAACCCAACCTCATTATCAACATTATGTAATTTAAATCTATAGTAGTGCCTTTTATTTCTGCATAACATAATATTCTTCGTAGAAGTGTTCGCATAATCCAATAATTTTATTGGAACTTTCAATGCATCATCTTTCATATCATCATATCTAACTAAGAATGCCATCTGAAAATATATCATATGGTAAAGTCAAATTAATGTATTAGCAAAAGCTGAATCTATAACTAAAAGACGCAAAAAATTATAATTTGAGATAGTCTAATAATACGAAATTTAAAACCATAAGAAAGATCTCCCACAAACATCACTATTTTCCCTTTCTAGATTTAACACCATACTATCAAATAAAACTAAAAAAAATATTATGGTTGTCGTGCTAATTCAGTAAATACATAAACTCAATCACAATTGTCATCAGAATCTGACGAATAATCTATATATTAAAATTAAGATATTAACCTGGATGTATTACTCGAAATGATAACGAAGTGATATAATATAAAAATAAAACATCAGATCTTCAGAGAAATTAAGAACAAGGATTGTTTTAGTTATGTAAAATAAAATAAAATAAAAATGCAATGATGACTTACATGGAAAATAGAACAACTCTGAAACAGTAATTTTGATCGTTTACTTTAATTACATATGCATAAGAATTAAAAGACAGTATTACCCTTGTTTTATGTTCTCTATTATATATTATTATTATTATTATTATTATACTTATATACTAAAAACGGCTCAATACGCCGTCGTTTTGTGACGTGAAAACATTTTGGCCCATTAAAAGCCCTAAAATCGGTCCAAACTAAAAAAAACAATCCGGCCCAAAATTAAAAAAAATTACAAAACGGCCCCTCAAATATTAACTATTTACGACTATTTATATAATAAACTTTATTTATCAAATATAACACATTTCTACCGACTCACTCATATAAAAAAAATACCCACGGATAGATCTTCGAATTGCGAACAAAACGAGCCCAATATTGCAATGCTTTTGACATACGCACGATTTTATAACAAATATTGAAGTTTAATATAAATAGAAAAAAGAAAACTTCGAAAACATACCCTTAACTTTTAACTATTTACGACTTTTTTATATAATAAATTTTATTTATCCAATATATAACACATATCTACTGATTTATTTAGATAAAATCAAATCGCACAAAAACAAGCCCAGCCGTAATGTGCGGAAGGTCCAGTTCTTGTGCAGTCAAAAACCGTCCTATGCTAAGCCAAAATAATAATAATAATAAAAAAATAACGCCTCGCAGCAACTTGAGGGCAACCATGCTTGTTATATATAGAGGGGATGTTTGTCTAACCTTTATATGATGCGCTTATGGGTTTATTAGCTCTTATGTGTCAAATAAGTCCAAATTAAGTATTTGGCTAAGCTTATATAACATGTTAAATTATAAATTACAAATTTGTCATAAATTAGACTTAATCTAATATTAATATTTTTCAACTCATGTTTCTTATAGTCATTTATCACTCTGAACTAAACCAAACATTTAGGCTTATGATCTTACGATATATACAAGTTATAAGCCGCTTATGTTACATAAAGATAAGCCCAAATCATAAGCTTAGCCAAACACTCACTGAATAGAAGAATACTCGCGCAAAGCGATTTTTGTAGTGATAAATAGTTATACATTCGAATTTGCGTTTTTGGTGTAACGCTTAATGCAATAATTATACATTAGATTATTGTGTGTCTTTTATATATGCTTCTATTTTTGCCCTATCAATTAAAAGTGTATGTTACTTGCTCCAAAACAACGTGTCTTCTACAAATACACAAGTAACATGCACACCTTTTGTTAGTGGGGCAATAATAGAATTTTTTTTCTTTATATATAAATCTCATATATTATAGTCTTTTCATGTTAGTATTATGTTTACTTTTTTGTAAATTGAAATGTGTTTGTAATGTAAACTTAGGTATAACCTTAGAGATGTTGGAACTAATTTTTTTTATTGTATTTTAACAATTGAAGATTAGTCTATTATGTAAATGTTTATGAAAAAATAAATTATATAACATTAAGCATTATAAATTACAAATTTGTCGTCAATTAGACTTAATCTAATATTAATATTTTTCAACTCATGTTTCTTATAGTCATTTATCACTCTGAACTAAACCAAACATTTAGGCTTATGATCTTACGATATATACAAGTTATAAGCCGCTTATGTTATCTATGGTATAGACCATTTCATAGCTTAGCCAAACACTCTAATGAATAGAAGGAATACCCGCGCAAAAGCGATTTTTGTAGTGATAATTAGTATATCATTCAATTGCGTTTTTTCTTGTAACGACTTAATGCATAATTATACATTTTGAATATTGTGTGTCTTTTATATATGATTCTATTTCTTGCCCATCAATTTAAAAGTGTTTGATTACTTTGCTCCAAAACAATGTGTTCTTCTACAATAAACAGTACACTTATTGTTGGTGGGGAAATAATATAATTTTTTCTTTATATATTAATCTACTATTTATTTTAGTTTTTTTCATGTTAGTATTATGTTTACTTTTTTGTAAATTAAAATGTGTTTGTAATGTAAACTTAGGTATAACCTTAGAGATGTTGGAAATAATTTTTTTATTGTGTTTTAACAATTGAAGATTAGTCTATTATGTAAATGTTTATGAAAAAATAAATTATATAACATTAAATATAACAACGGTGGGAACATCCTGATCTCATGCATCTTTTGATACCAACTAGATCCTTCCCCAAGGATTAAGCCCTAAGAAAATGATACCTATCACAGTTTTAGTCTTAGTTTTTTAGGAGTTTGGATTGAACTACAACGTCAATAATCCAATAGGCTCCTTTTACCTGGTCAACTCAAATTTGTGGTGGCTGGAGTAGGGGAATGGTACCAACAGATCGAAGTCCCAGTTGATGTGGGTCTCATGTGTATATTATTGGAGATTATCTAAATCAGTAAAATTTGTTAAATTGAATACCATTTAACCATAGTGGTTATATAATTTTTTGATATAAGCTAAATGTTAGATTATTTATTCCTTTATACTCTAATCGGTGCCCGAGTCGGCCAGAAGTGTTGCTAGATGTATTCCTTGTGTGGTGGACTATGGTCGATGTCAAAAGGTACTCGGGGTCAGGGTGTTTCTGTTAGTTACGAGTAATTCGTTATATAATAGTCGGGTTGTGTTGTTTGAAAACTTTTCATTAAATTGTTAGTCCCTTTGTCCCAAAATTATTGTTCATCTTTCCTTTTTGGTTCGTCCCAAAATTATTGTCCACTGCTATATATAGTTTTTGGAATTGCTTAAGTTTACTATATTACCCTTAATTAAAATTGTTATATACAAAACTCTATGAAAACATTAAATAATTGTCAAAGTGTAAAACTGTCTTTTTTTTGCAAAATTCAAAGTAGTAATAAATGCATTTTTCTTAAACTCTGTATTTTTTGTCTGGTGACAATAATTTGAGACGGAGGTAGTATATAATTTTGATTATTTTCTATAAAATATTATTAGTTTTCAATTATCTTAACTGTTAGTTATGGTAACTAATTAAAAAAACGGTTTATAAGTTAATAATTTAAAATTGTGGTTGAAACATTTTATAGTATCGTTTTTGATTCCACATTTAAAGAATTTGTAAAAAACTAAATAAAAAAATTACATAGGGTGGATAAATATATGCAGCTATAATTGCGCATAATCATTACTTGCATTAATGGTTTCATTGGTTTTCTAAAGTGTGCAAATAAAAATAAAATCTATGCAAATGACTTTTGTTTGCATATACTGTAGTAGTTATAGTTATGTTTATCGGTTTCCTCAAAAGAAAAAAGAAAAAAAACACACATATCTTGTACAGTATGAATTTTTTTAGTTTTTAGCACATGCTATAAGTAGTCTCACATTAAATACAAAACAGTTAGAGTATTAATAATCATGGTGTGAAGGTTATAACGTTGTAATTAGGTTAGTGGTGTGACAATCCGTCAATTTCAAGTCGTTATTTTATTCTCGAGTATTAAATATATTTTTCATTTTTATGATGAGATATGAACTCACGACTAACCGGGAGAATTAAGGCTTACATTTGTAATTTACGTGACATTTACAAGGAACCGGCGAATTCTATGTTAAGCATCAACGCTTATATTTTCAAAATGCCATAGAAATAATTTTATTACATTAGTTTTTATTTTTTGTATTACGTGTATTTTTCATATTTTACGTAAAATCTTTACGAGCAATGTTTATAACTATTATTCGTCTTGTACCGTACGTAACTTAAAACTTTTAGAAAAGTATCCCGATTTTCGTAGAACTATTTTTATCTTGTTCGTTTTTACTTCGTGGTTTCGCCTTAACTTTCGTTTTATTTTACGTTGGATCCCGTTAGCCTCAAAACTACCTACCTATCTTAAAATTTAAACCCTAAACACAAAAATCATTATAAATTAAACACAAAACTTGGTCATCTACAACTCTTGGTGGCGTGGCATTTCATAAGGCATGTGTCTAAGACACATGTCTTAGGCAAATGCATGCAATGCATGCCTAGATCACATAAAACCATGGTTCCCATCTCATCTCTCATAGACTTGATAAAAATTTCACCCATACCTTGTTTATCTCCTCCCTTGCCGTGAGCTAGAATCACCACAACACCAATTCCATACAATTTTCTAGATCACAAAATAACCACACTAGTAAAAATGACAACCTAGTATATTCCTTGTAATTTTGGAGGTGATTAAAAGGGTTTTCAAGAAGGGTTATATACATTTTGGGGCTGAAGTTATACAAGTTTTATCAAGTCATTTTGAGTAAAGAAAAATGGTGATCAAAAATTATTTTGGGTGAAGATCAAGTTTGAAGATTGAAGTCTTGTATATTTTTGATCATTAGATCATCATCTTCATTTTTATTGTGGTAAAATCTCATGAGTTTTGTTTATGTTTCATTTTGATTTTCAAATGTATATGTACATGCATGATATATGATGATCAAGGATTAAAATGGGCTTTGTGTGTATGAATCTAGGTTAATCATAGTTAAAATAGCCATTTAAACAAGTAAAATGATCATAAAATTTATGGGCTGTAATGAACAGTAGGTTTTATAATTTTCTACAGGTTTGAGGTTGGATTTGATTACATTAGGTCATAGATAAATCTCTTATGAACACTTGACAATTGGATGATTCCTAGAGGATAAATAATGAATGAGTTATGATCAAAACACTAAAACAAGTCAAATCTGGACCTTGCTGTACAGATTGTGTAAAAAGTCATATTTACGAACTGAACCAATTAAAAAGTGAAGACTATGGGTTGTAGCTAAAGTCATGTAGATTCTGAATCAATTGGATAGTCAACCAACTCTTTATGGTTTGTAAATGGCATCAAAAATGGTGAAAGTGAAATTTCAGTCCTAATTAGTAACTTGACCATTAGGTAGTAATATACCCATATGTATAAGTAATATTAAAAGAGGTATAAAAATGACTTTGAATCTGTAAAGTACACTTAATTATGAATCCAAGCATATAAATATATCAATTATACCATTTACGGTTTATAAATTATGACTATTTTCGTAAACATAAAAGTATACAAAATTTACTACTACCCGAACACTATACTATGTAAAGCGATTTTTTAACTAAAATCCGAGGTGGTAGGATCCACTTCTTGGGAGTTTTAAAATGCTAGCATACTGATAATAAAAGTATCTCGACCTCGAGAACCAGAAATTTCATAACAAGAGTTATTTATAAGCTTAAATGGGCCATAAGGCCTTATTGGACCACTAGGCCCAATGAAACAAAATGGACTTATTGGACTTAACTTTAGGCCCAATCCACTTGGACCTTACTAATGGGCTAGGAACTGGTCTTTGGGTAATAATATCAATATAATAACTTAATGGGTTTGCTTAATGGGCCTATTGGGCTTTTTGGACTAATTTAAACAATACTAGTAAAATGGCTAATAAAGACAAGTTAAAAACCTAGAAAACTCTAAGTGTGAAATAATTATATTTCAAGAGAAATATCATCATATAAACTACAGGTATACATATACTTATTTAATTTATGAATTATCATTGATTTTTATCTACTAGAAACCTAAGATCCGTTACAATTTGTATAGGTCTTGGTTGATTGACGCGCCTACTCTCAAAGTTTTTCATTTCATCGCTATTCCTTTTCGACATCTCTAAGTGAATTCATAGCCTCGCATTTTAATACTTTAATTGTTTTATAAATCAGCGAGGGGGATAACATGCTTGTTTTCAAAAATAGAACACAAGGGACCCGAATGTATGCTAGTAGCTTTGATTATTGTAAGTTAGCTTAACTCGCTAGATAAAAGACTCGCGGAAATCATGAATTGTTAACTACCGGGTAATGGTAGACGCTTATACATGAAATAGTACTATTTGGAGATTGACTGGCTATCGTCTCGTTTCGGGAAAATGACACCACGAATGCGTTGTATAAAGAGTAATATGCACTCATAGCGAGGGTGTATAGTGGGAATTTTATTATATGGTAACGTTTAATGTCATGAGGCTTATAATAATCCCCCTATAACTTTGTCTGATCCACATCGTTATATCCTGATGAATTTTGAGAAATGATACTTAGTTCGGAATAATTTAATATTGGTTTATATATATATATAAACTCTATGGATTCACTCAACATTATTGTTGACTTTTAGCATGTTTTATGCTCAAGTCCTTTGAAGTAATTCGGACGAATGGAGATTTTGGTTGTCGCTTATGGAAACCTAAATGTTTTGAAGGCCCATTAAATAAAAGTCATTCAAAGATGATTTGTAAAAATGTTGTATAAATTATGAAACAATTTGGGACCTATGATGTAAACTTTTATTCAAGGCAAGCAAGAGAAACTTCATAGTTTCTATTCAAGCAAGAGACGGCAAGCAAGAGACGGCAAGCAAGAGTCGGCAAGCAAGAGTCGACAAGAAAGAAACCGGTGGCAAGCAAGAAACAGCGATAGATACAGTGAAGGAATGCACGAATTGGAAAGACAAGAAGAAAGAAAAAGAGCAAGAAGCACTTCTCATCTCAGAAGACACAGCGTTTGTGATTAGGAGGGAGAATATTATGTCAAACCCATCAAACTGGGTAATCACAAATCCGCTCCATACCCGCTGTCAAAATGACAGTTATAGAAACAATTATAGAAGCAGTTACAAACGGTTACTTAACCGTTTTTTTAGTTATTTACCAAGGGTTGTGTCGATTCAGTCGCACCCCTTCATACTTATAAATAGAACCGAATTGTAAGAACAAAGTATGTATGACAGATTCTGAAATTATAGCAAGTTTGATAGCAAATCTTTTATCTGGTATATTTTGATTGCAAATTAGGAAGATTACGATCCAACACGATGGACAAGAATGAGAAGGATTTATTTATCGATATATATATATATATATATATATATGGAAAAATGTATATATGTTATAATATGAAATTTTCATTTATTTGAATATAAATGTTAATTATGTAATTATTTAATACTAATACAAGATATTTATACGACGCAAATTATCATGGAAAATCTACCCCTTTACCATAATGAGTTCGCACTAGCTGCAGAGGCTGCACCAAATAATAATAATGGATGGATAGAGTGGGATGTACCACTAGGAGGAGAGATGGGCGAGCCGATGGTTGGGAGGAGGATGACGAGTGGCTGATGGCCCCAGTGACGCCCCCGAGGGCTACTGTGACCGTTTCGAGCGCCTACGAGGTTGGAGGTCCATCTAGAGGTACGCCCGTGGGACACCCACTTGCTATCATGGCACTTGGAGTTGCTACACAGCCTCAGGCAATCGATGACTTATGTACCCAGATGGATAACCTAGAGTATAGACATGGAGCATTGACGAGGAGGATGAAGGTGGTAAGTGATATTGAGGTGGCTATCAGTACTGCCATTGAGGAGATCCATCCTAGAGTGACTACTATAAAGGAGCAAGGGCAGACCCTGCAGACGACACTACATGGAGCCGAGTTGCAGAACCAGCAGTTGCGGACTAGAGTGGCTGAGATGGAGAGTCGCGAGGCCACCATGATGTCATACATGCTGTGGATGGAGGAGCACCTCACTGTTTTAGAGAAGAGACTTCCGGGACCTTCTCCGGGGCCCCAGTAGTCATTTCTTTTCCTTTCTTACCTTGCTGGTCTAGGATCTTTTGTAAATCACTAACTAAATTGCAATGTGAGTTAGTAGAACTAGTCTTTTGGAGTTGTATAACATTAGATGGTGACATGTAATGTATGACAATGCAACTTGTAACTTGTTTGTGATTAATGAAATGACTATCTTTTGGTTCTAATTCTATGTTGTGTTGTTGTTACCTTTCTTTTCTTGTTTCTTCTAAATTGCTCCTTCTGCTTAATACAATCATTGAATGAATACTCATTATGATTTGATTTGTGTTGTAACAGAATCATGCCGCCAAAAGCAATGTCTGAGGCACGTATGCGCGAGGTTATTAGGGAACAAGTTGCCGCATCTATGGCTGAATTTATGGCAAATATGAACCGCGGAGCCGGTGGTGATGAAGCCGGTGGTGCTGGAGCCGGTGGTGCTGGAGCCGGTGGTGCTGGAGTTGGTGGTGCTGGACCGGCAGCGCCCGAAATTACTGGGTGTACTTACATAACATTCATGAAGTGTGACCCACAACCTTTTAAAGGCACCGAAGGTGCCGTGGGATTATGTCAGTGGTTTGAGAAACTAGAATCTGTGTTTCGAATCAGTGATTGCAAGGAAAGGGATAAGGTGAAATTTGCAACTGCTACTCTCCAAGGTCGTGCATTGACTTGGTGGAATGGAAGGATTGCTTCCATGGGTATTGATGCTGCTAATGGTACTCCATGGACTGAGGTGAGAAAGTGGATGACCGAGGAATTTTGTCCTCGAAGTGTGTTGCAAAGGCTGGAGCAAGAATTGTACAACTTGAAGTTAAAAGGGACTGATATTGATGGGTATACAAACCGATTCCATGAATTGGCCTTGTTGTGTCCTAGAATGGTGGAGCCTGAGCAGGTGAAGGTGGAGCAGTATATTCGTGGGTTGTCGAAGAATATACGTGGTGATGTGACATCATCGAGGCCTGCTGGTATTGATGAGGCTGTCCGTATGGCTTATCAGCTCATGGGACAAATAATACAAGACAAGACTGATGAGGTTTCTGAGGGTGAAAAGAGGAAAGGTGAAGGAGATCGTGGTGGTCGTGGTGACAACCGACGCGATTACAATCGTCGGCAAAACCAAAGAAGGGCTAATGCTGGAGCTATGACCAATGCTGCACCAAATGACAACGAAGTTTGTCCAAAGTGCAAGAATAAGAAGCATGTTGGGGATTGTTGGAAATGTGTAAGTTGTGGTAAGTTAGGGACAATGACTGTGCTTGTTGGAGCTCGACGAAAAGATGTGATTTGTTTCAATTGCAATATAAAGGGTCACGAAAAGCGAGTTGTCTTAAGTAGAAAAAGAATGGACAAGGGTGGAAATAACCGTGGAGTGCTTATAAGTTGGGATGCCGTGGTGCTCAGCAAGATCAAAAGTCATTAATGGTACTATTCTTACTCAACGAATCGATATGCTATGCTTATTTTGATTTCGGGTTGCGAAAAAGTTTTGTGTCTATGATTTAGTACCTTATTGATATTCAACAGTTGGTTAGATATTGCTATGAAGTCGAATTGCCGATGGGAAAAGTAGTAGTACCAATAATGTGTAATAGGGTGTACACTTAATCTTTAAACGTTCTTTTCAATCGATTTAATGGTAATAGAACTAGGAAGTTTTGATATCTTATTCGGATGGGATTGGTTATCACGGTATTGATGCTGCTATTTTGTGTGGAGAGAAAAAGGTTAGGATTCCCCTAGAGGGTAAGACGTTGGTTATCGAAGGCGATAGAAATAATTCCCGATTGAAGATCGTTTCTTGCATTAAGGCTCGAAAGTATATCGAGAAGGGTAGTGAGCTATTCTTAGCTCAAGTAACTGAACAAGAACTAAAGGAGAAGCGATTAGAATATGTTCCAGTTATCCGAGATTTTCCTGAGGCATTTCCCGATGAATTACCTGGACTTCCGCCACCCAGGCATGTTGAATTATGTATTGATCTTATTCCCGGTGTTGCACCTATGGCGCATGCACCATATCGTTTAGCACCATCCGAAATGAAGGAGTTGTCCAAGCAACTACAAGAGTTGTCGGAGAAAGGTTTTATTCGACCAAGCTCGTCGCCATGGGGAGCTCTGGTCTTGTTCGTGAAGAAGAAGGATGGATTGTTCCAAATGTGCATTGATTACCTAGAAATGAATAAGTTGACGATCAAGAATCGATATCCATTACCAAGGATTGATGACTTATTTGATCAACTGCAAGGTTCTAGTGTTTATTCGAAGATTGATTTATGGTCTGGTTATCATCAACTTCGTATCCGCGAGGAAGACATTCCAATTACAGCGTTTAGAACTCGTTATAGACATTATGAGTTTCAAGTAATGCCTTTTTGACTGACTAATGCACCTGCATTATTCATGGACTTGATAAGTTCGTGATTGTATTCATTGATGACATTCTAATTTATTCCAAAAATAAAGAAGAACATGGTGAACATTTGAATACTATCTTGAATTTGCTAAGGAGCGAAAAGTTGTACGCTAAGTTTTCAAAATGTGATTTTTGGCTTGATTTCGTGCAATTCCTTGGCCATGTAATTGATAGTAGTGGAGTTCATCATGCGAAGATCGAAGCCATTAAAAATTAGGCTGCACCGACTAAACCAACGGAAGTGTGACAATTTTTGGGTTTGGCAGGTTATTATCGAAGGTTTATTAAGGAGTTTTCTCTAATATCAAAACCATTAACTAAACTAACTCAGAAAAATAAGCCCTATGTGTGGGGCAACGACAAAGAGGAGGCATTTCAAACATTGAAGCTGAAATTGTGTAGTGCGCCAATATTATCACTACCCGAAGGAAGCAAAGACTTTGTTGTGTATTGTGATGCGTCTCTTAAAGGATTTGGAGCTGTTTTGATGCAACGAGAAAAGGTGATTGCGTACGCCTCTAGACAACTTAGAAAGAATGAGGAAAACTACACGGCCCATGACTTGGAATTGGGAGCGGTGATTTTTGCTCTTCGACTATGGAGACATTATTTGTACGGCACTAAATGTATGGTATACACTGATCACAAAAGCCTACAATATATTTTGCTCTTCGACTATGGAGAGCTAAATATGAGGCAGTGTAGATGGATTAAACTTCTAAGTGATAACGATTGTGTTATTCGTTATCACCCGGGAAAGGCGAATGTTGTCGCTGATGTGTTGAGCAGGAAGGATAAGGAACCGATTCGAGTGCGTGCTTTAGTAGTGATGGTACATAACAATTTACCCAAACAAATTCGAAATGCACAAGTTGAAGCGTGCAAGGAGGAAAATATTGGTGCCGAAGGATTTCATGGCGAAGGGGAGCCATTTAAAGTTAGATCCGATGGTACGAAATGTCTGAAAGGACGAGTATGGTTACCAATATTTAGAGGATTGAGAGGTCTAATCATGTTGAAATCTCATAAATCAAAATATTCCATTCATCCTGGGTCGGATAAAATGTACTATGATTTGAGAAAGTTATACCGGTGGCCTAATATGAAAGCTGACATTGCGACAAATGTCAGTAAGTGCTTAACATGTGCTAAAGTCAAGGCTGAACACCAAAAGCCGTCATGATTACTTCAGCAACCGGAAATTCCTGTTTAGAAATAGGAGAGAATTACAATGGATTTCATTACAAAGCTTCCAAGAACACCATCTGGATATGATTCAATTTGGGTCATTGTTGACCGATTGACTAAATCTGCTCACTTTATTCTGATGAATGAGAAGTATTAAATGGAGAAGCTTACTCGATTGTATTTGAAGGAGATTGTTTGTAGGCACGGGGTGCTTGTGTCGATTATTTCGGACTGAGACCCTTGTTTCGCATCAAGGTTTTGGAGATCTCTTTAAAAGTCATTGGGAACGAATTTAGATATGAGTACTGCTTACCATCCTGAAACTGATGGTCAGAGTGAAAGAACGATACAGACATTAGAAGACATGTTGCGTGCTTGCGTGATCGAATTTGGTAGTGGCTGAGATAATCACTTACCTTTGGCTGAATTCTCATACAATAATAGTTATCACGCTAGTATTAAAGCCGCACCTTTCGAAGCTCTATATGGAAGAAAATGTAGATCGCCTGTATGTTGGAGTGAGGTTGGAGATGCCAAACTCACGGGACCAGAAATGATTCGCGAAACGACAAAGATGGTTGTACAAATCAAGAACCGATAATTGGCTGCTCGTAGTAGACAGAAAAGTTATGCGGATGTGAGACGTAAACCTTTGGAGTTCGAAGTGGGTGACAAAGTTATGCTGAAAGTATCACCGTGGAAAGGTGTTGTTCGATTTGGAAAACGTGGGAAATTAAGTCCCCGTTATATTGGACCATTCAAGATTTTATCAAGAGTGGGTCCGGTGGCATATAAACTGGAATTACCCCGAGAGCTTCAAGGAATACACAATACATTCCATGTTTCAAACTTGAAGAAATGTTTATCGGATGAAGATCTTATTATTCCTCTTGACGAAGTAAGAATCGACGAGAAGTTGCATTTCATCGAAGAACCTATCGAAATCATGGATAGGGAAGTAAAGCAACTTAAGCAAAGTCGGATCCCAATAGTCAAAGTTCGATGGAATTCGAGTCGTGGACCGGAATATACTTGGGAAAGGGAGGATCAAATGTGGAAGAAATACCCTCATCTCTTTGATTTTAATAAGAAGCGGACGACAAGATGAATTGATCTTCAGGGACGAAGATCCCTTTTTAGGGGGAAATGCTGTGACAATCCGTCAATTTCAGGTCGTTATTTTATTCTCGAGTATTAATTATATTTTTCATTTTTATGTTGAGATATGAACTCACGACTAACCGGGAGAATTAGGGCTTACATTTGTAATTTACGTGACGTTTACAAAGAACCGGCGAATTCTACGTTAAGCATCGACGCTTATATTTTCAAAATGCCATAGAAATAATTTTATTACATTCGTTTTTATTTTTCGTGTTACGCGCATTTTTCGTATTTTACGTAAAATCTTTACGAGCAATGTTTATAATTATTATCCGTCTTGTACCGTACGTAATCTAAAATTTTCAGAAAAGTATCCCAATTAATGTAGAAATATTTTTACTTTGTTCGTTTTTACTTCGTGGTTCCACCTTAACTCTCAGAATATTTTTCGCTAGTACCCGTTAGCCTCAAAACTACCCACCTATCTTAACATTTTACCCAAAAACTTAACAAATACTACTCCCTCATGCACACCCATATGGGTGGCACAAGGGATCCACATTTTCACACCAAGTGGCATGACCTCCTTGCTTGTATGCATGTCTTTGCATGCCACCACTCAACAAAACCACTAACTCTCCTTGTATACTTCTCATAGTTTTTCTAAAGCACCAAAAACCCTCCTTTGGTCCTCTTTGAGCCGTTCACACCATAGCCACAACACCAATTCCATACAATTTTATAGATCACATAAATTACCTAACTAGTATAAAAATGAAAACCCTAGATTTCCTTGTATTTTGAGTTGATTGAAAAAAGGTTTTCATGAAGGTGTTTATTTTTAATTTTGGGGATGCTGGAAGTTATACAAGTTTTTTATTATGTCTTTTTGGGGGTAAAGAAAAATGGTGATCAAAATTTTTTGGTGAAGATCAAAGTTTGAGATTGAGCTTGTTCGTGTTTTGATCATTTGATCAATTTTCTACATATTTCTTGTGGTTAAAAATATGAGTTTTATTATTTTTCTTTTGATTTTCAATTGTATATGTACATGTATTATATTTGATGATCAAGTAATAAAAATGGCTATGCATGTATAGATCTAGGTTAATTATAGCTAAAATAGTCATCTAAAACAAGTGAAAAGATCATCAAAATTATGAGCTGTAATGAACAGTAGATTCTATAAAAATTAATATGTTTGAGGATTGATTTGATGACATGAGGTCATAGATAAATCTCTTATGTATATTGGGCAAATTGGATGATTCCAAGAAAGTAAATAATGAATGAGTTATGGTCAAAACACTAAAACTAGTCAAATTTAGACCTTGCTATACAAATTGTGTAAAAAGTCATATTTACGGGCTAAACCAATTAAAAAGTGAAAACTATGGGTTGTAGCTAAAGCCATGTAGATTCTGAATTTAGTCAACCAACACTTTATGGTTTAAAAATGGCATTAAAAATAGTGAAAGTGAAATTTCAGTCATAATTAGTAACTTGACCATTAGGTAGTAATATACCCATATGTATAAGTAATATTAAAAGAGGTATAAAAATGACTTTGAATCTATAAAGTACACTTAATTATGAATCCAAGCATATAAATATATCAATTATTTACCATTACGGGTTTTATAAAATTTTGACTATTTTCGGTTTAAAACATAAAAGTATAAAATAATTTTCATACTACCCGAACACTATACTATGCAAAGCGATTTTTGTAACTAAAACCCGAGGTGGTAGGACCCACTTCTTGAGAGTTTTAAAATGCTAGCATACTGATAATAAAAGTATCCCGACCTCGAGAACCCAAAATTTTATAACATGGGTCATTTATAAGCTTAAATGGGCCATAAGGCCTTATTGGAACACTAGGCCCGATGAAACAAAATGGACTTATTGGACTTAGCTTTAGGCCCAATACACTTGGACCTTACTAATGGGCTAGGACCTGGTCTTTGAGTGATAATATAAATATAATAACTTAATGGGCATATTTATCTTTTTGGACTAATTTAGACAATACTAGTAAAATGGCTAATAAAAACAAGTTAAAAACCTAGAAAACTTTAAGTGTGAAATAATTATATTTCAAGAGCAAGATCATCATATAAACTACATGTATACATATACTTATTTAATTTATGAATTATCATTAATTTTTATCGACTAGAAACCTAAGACCCGTTACAATTTGTATAGGTCTTGGTTGATTGACGCGCCTACTCCCGAAGTTCTTATTCATATCGCTATTCTCTTCCGACATCACTAGTGAGTTCATAGCCTCGCATTTTAATACTTTAATTGTTTTATAAACCCGCGAGGGGGATAACATGCTTGTTTTTTAAAATAGAACACAAGGGACCCGAATGTATGCTAGTAGCCTTGATTATTATAAGTTAGCTTAACTCGCTAGATAAAAGACTCGCGAAAATCATGAATTGTTAACTACCGGGTATATGGTAGACGCTTAACAGGATGTAGTACTATTCTGGTGGTTGGCCACCTCCAATCCGTGACGACTGGCTATCGTCTCGTGTCGGGAAAATGACACTACGGATGCGATGTATAGAGAGTAATATGCACTTATAGCGAGGGTGTATAGTGGGCATTTTTATTATATGGTAATGTTCAATGTCATGAGGCTTATAATAATCCCCTTATAACTTTGTCTGATCCACATCGTTATGTCTTGATGATTTTGAGAAATGATACTTGTGTTCGGAATTTATTATATATATAAAACCTAAGGATTCACTCAACATTTTGTTGACTTTTTAGCATGTTTTATCTCATGTAACTTGAAGGTTATTCGGTGAATGAGATTTCGAGAAGCTAATGAATTAAATATTTGAAGGCCCATTTTAAAGAAAATCATTTGAAGAAAAATATTTGAATATCGTGTTTGATTATGAAAAATATTTGAGACCTATGTTGTGTAACTTTTTATTTCGAATGGTTTTATTTAAAACGTATCTTTTTTTGAGTCGTTTTCTTGTTGAGTTATGGTTTAAGGACGTAGCTCCCCAAATGACCCTTCGGTGAGACTATATAAAAATGGGGGTGTTAAAGATTGGTTCAATGCTTAAGTTATAGAGAACAATCGATTTTCATATAAAAATGACCGTAAGGATTTTGAAATCTTTTATCTATAAAATGTGCATACGAAATCTCCGAATTACCGATGGGACAAGAATGAGAAGGATTTATTTATCGATATATATATGGAAAAATATATATATGTTATAATATGAAATTTTCATTTATTTGAATATAAATGTTAATTATGTAATTATTTAATACTAATACGAGATATTTATACGACGCAGATTGTCATGGAGATCCCTAATCATCTTAACGAGCCGAACGAAGCTATTCCCGAAGTGAACCCAGTTGTTCCCGAGCGAACCATGTTTGATGGATAATCATGATCCCAAGAATGGGTTAACATTCCGTGATATTGATGTGGTTAATTCATGATAAGAAGAACCTGTGAAGAATATCCTGAGAAGGAACCGAGGATGATGTTCGATATTGAGCTCAAGGATGATGATTGAGTTGATAGTTCCTTATGAGGGGGAGGGGTTGGACAAAACCTGCCACTGGAGATGTGTCATTCTATTCGGTTGTCTCTGATTCTGTGTCAGAGGAGAGTGAGGTCGATGATGATTATACCTGTGTCTACTGCGGGTCTATTACCCAAAAGCTTTATGCTATTCGCGACTTTTCCCGGGGACTTATTTAAGGTAGGTGAGTCATCTTTCTGCTCGTGACTTCATCTCATGTTGATGGTTAGCACCGTGGGCCTTAAGCGTAATTTGGAGGCTCACGTGCACTAAGATCGAGTCATGGAGGCTGAGTTGGATACGTGCTAAACTAAGATTGCTCTTCTCAAATCCAAGAATAAAATCAGGGAAAAAGAAAGGGAGTTACTTAATCATGATTTAGAAAATGTCGAGCGTGCTTTAGGTAATGTTCTCGAGAGGATATCGGTATTGGAGAGTGGGAAGAATGCCACATTGAAGAAAAGATTGGTTAAGACTGAGACTAAGTTGGTGTGGGCTCGTATGAAGCATGATACTGCTTGATGCTGTGTGGAGGTTGCAATGAGTCCGGAGTATGGATCAAGATATGTGTTACTTTGGATATGGTTCGTATTGGGGTTGTTCCGAAGCCGCCATCTGATGATGAGGATATCGGAGGGTACCAAGAAAAGAATTGAAGAACTATTACTCTATGATTGGAAACCCGGTGGTGCTGGAGCCAGTGGGTGTTGGAATCCATGTGGAGCTGGAAGCGTGGTGTGGGAGCCGGTGGTGCTGGAGCCGGCTGGTGTTGGAGCCAGTGAGTGCTGGAGTTTTGTTGGTTTGCCGGACCGTGCCATGCGCCGAAAAATTGTCTGGGTGTTACTTACATAACATTCAGGAAGTATGACCCACAACCTTTTAAAGGCACCAAAGGTGCCATGGGATTATGTCAGTGGTTTGAGAAACTAGAATCTGTGTTTTAAATTAGTGATTGCAAGGAAAGAAAGGGATAGGTAAAATTTGCAATGCTACTCTCCAAGGTCGTGAATTGACTGGTGGAATAGAAAGAATTGATTCCATGGGTATTGATGAAGCTATTTGTACTCCTATCGGACTGAGCTAAGAAAGTGATATTATGATGACGAGGAATTTTGTCTCGAGATGTTTGTGTTGCAAAGGTGGAGTGTTGCTAAATGAATTGTTCACAACTTGAAGTTAAAAGGGACTGATATTGATGGGTATACAAACCGATTCCACGAATTGGCCTTGTTGTGTCCTAGAATGGTGGAGCCTGAACAGGTGAAAGTGGAGCAGTATATTTGTGGGTTGTCGAAGAATATACGTGGTGATGTGACATCATCGAGGCCTGTTGGTATTAATGAGGCTGTTCGTATGGCTTATCAACTCATGAGACAAATAATACAAGATAAGACCAATGAGGTTTCTGAAGGTTGGAAAAAAATAGGAAGGTGTAAGTGAGATGTGGGGGTCGTGGTGACAACCGACGGCGGAGGGAATTACAATCGTCGACAAAAACCAAAGTCAGGGCTTATGTGGAGCTATGACATGCTGCACCAAATGGTCAATGAAGTTTTTCCAAGTGCAAGAATAGAAGAAGCATGCATGGGGATTTTTGGAAAAGTGGTAAGTTGGAGCACATGCCTGCTGACTTGTTGGAGCCTTCGACAGTAAAGATGTGACTTGTCTTTAATTGCAATGAAAAGGGTCATTGAAAGAGAGATTTGCCAAAGTTGAAAAAGATATGGAACACAAGGTGAAATAACAGTGTGTGTTTTGTTTACAAGTTGGGAGCTGTGGTTGTCAAAAGATCCAAAAGTCGTTATGTTGTCATTTCTTACTCAATAATCGATATGCTACTGCTTTATTTGATTCGGGTGCCGATAAAAGTTTTGTGTCTACAAATTTTAGTAACCTTATTGATATTAAACCGGTTGAGTTAGATACTTGCTATGAAGTCGAATTGGCTGATGGAAAAGTAGTAAGTACCACTAAATGTTGTTAATTAGGAAGTGTATCTTATTCTTTAATCACAATTCTTTTCCAATCGATTTAATGGTAATAGAACTAGGAAGTTTTGATGTCATTATTGGGATGGATTGGTTATCACGATATGATGCCGCTATTTTATGTGGAGAGAAAAAGGTTAGGATTCCCCTGGAGGGTAAGACGTTGGTTATCGAAGGCGATAGAAATAATTCCCGATTGAAGATTGTTTCTTGCATTAAGGCTCAAAAGTATATCGAGAAGGGTTGTGAGCTATTCTTAGCTCAAGTAACTGAACAAGAATCGAAGGAGAAGCGATTAGAAGATGTTCCAGTTATCTGAGATTTTCCTGAGGTATTTCCCGAAGAATTACCTGGACTTCCGCCACCCAGGCAAGTTGAATTCCGTATTGATCTTATTCCCGGTGCTGCACCTGTGGCGCGTGCGCCATATCGTTTAGCACCATCCGAAATGAAGGAGTTGTCCAAGCAACTGCAAGAGTTGTCGGAGAAAGGTTTTATTCGACCGAGCTCGTCGCCGTGGGGAGCTCCGGTCTTGTTCGTAAAGAAGAAGGATGGATCGTTCCGAATGTGCATTGATTACCGAGAACTGAACAAGTTGACGATCAAGAATCGATATCCATTACCGAGGATTTGTGGAATTATTTGATAACTGCAGGTTCTAGTTTTTATTGAAGATTGATTTACGGTCTGGTGATCATCAACTTTCGTTATAATCGCGAGGAAGAATTCAATTATAGCGTTTAGGATCGTATAATGGACTTTTTGATGTTTCAAGGTAATGCCTTTTGGGGGGGGTGGGGGGGGGGACTGATAATACACCTGCAGTATCATGGATTTGATGAAATCGCGTGTGTGAATGCGTATCTTGTAAGTTCGTTGATTGTATTCATTGATGGACATTCTGTTTTATTTTCAAAAATAAAGAGGTACCATGGATGAACATTTGTTGAAGGACTATCTTGAAATTGCTAAGAGAGCGAAAAGTTGTACGCTAAGTTTTCGAAATTGTGATTTTTGGCTGATTACGTTTCTATTCCTTGGCCCATGTTGTAATGATCGTAGTGGTTAGTTATGTTTGATCCTGCGGAAGATCGAAGCCATTAAAAATTGGGCTGCACCAACTACACCAACGGAAGTGCACAATTTTTGGGTTTTTGGCGGGTTTTTATCGATGGTTTTTTATTAAGGAGTTTCTCTAAAATCCAAACCATGAACTAAACTCATCAGGAAGAAAAATAAGCGTATGTGTGGGGCGACGACGAAGAGGAGGCATTTCAAACATTGAAGCTAAAATTGTGTAGTGCGCCAATATTATTACTACCCGAAGGAAGCGAAGACTTTGTTGTGTATTGCGATGCGTCCCTTAAAGGATTTGGAGCTGTTTTGATGCAACGAGAAAAGGTGATTGCGTACGCCTTTAGGCAACATGGAAAGAGTGAAGAAAATTATACGACCCATGACTTGGAATTGGGAGCGATGGTTTTTGCTCTTCGATTATGGAGACATTATTTGTACGGCACTAAGTTTACGGTATACACCGATCACAAAAAGCCTACAATATATTTTGGATCAGATAGGAGGCTAAAAATGATGGCAGAGTAGATGGATGAACTTCTGAGTGATTACTGATTGTGGTTATGAGTTATTACCCAGGAAAAAGTGCCGATATGTTGTCGCTGATGCGTTAAGCAAGAAGGATAAGGAACCAATTCGAGTGCGTACTTTAGTGGTGACGTGGTGAGGTATAACATTTACCGAGCAAATTCAAAAATGCACAGTTGAAGCGTGTGTAAGGAGGAAAATATTGTGCTGAAGGATTCGTAGGCGAAGGGAGGCATTTGAAGTTAGATTCGATGGTACGAAATGTCTGAAAGGACGAGTATGATTACCATTATTTGGAGGATTGAGAGGCTTAATCATGTTGGAATCTCATAAATCAAAATATTCCATTCATCCTGGATCGGATAAAATGTACCATGATTTGAGGAAGTTATACTGGTGGCCGAATATGAAAGCTGACATTGCGACATATGTCAGTAAGTGCTTGACATGTGCTAAAGTCAAGGCTAAACACCAAAAGCCATCAGGATTACTTCAGCAACCGAAAATTCCTGTTTGGAAATGGGAGAGAATTACAATGGATTGCATTTCAAAGCTTCCAAGAATCTATTGGCTTTGATTCAATTTTGGTCTTTGTTGACCGATTGACTAAATCTGCTCACTTTATTCCGATGTCGAATGAGAAGTATAAAATGGATATGCTTACTCGATTGTATTTGAAAGAGATTATTTGTAGGACGGGGTGCCCGTGTCGATTATTTCAGACTGAGACCCTCGTTTCGCATCAAGGTTTTAGACATCACTTCAAAAGTCATTGGGGACGAATTTAGATATGAGCACTGCTTACCATCCTGAACTGATGGTCAGAGTGAAAGAACGATACAGACATTGGAAGACATGTTGCATGCTTGCGTGATTGACTTTGGTAGTGGCTGGGATAAGCACTTACCTTTGGCGAATTATCATACAATAATAGTTATACGTAGCTATTTAAAGCCGCACCTTTCGAAGCTCTATACGGAAGGAAATGTAGATCGCCTGTATGTTGGAGTGAGGTTAGAGATGCCCAACTCACGGGACCAGAAATGATTCGTGAAACCAAACAAAGAGTGATGTGCATTCTAGAAACCGATTATTAGCTGCTCGTAGTAGACAGAAAAGTTATGCGGATGTGAGACGTAAACCTTTGAGTTTCGAAGTGGGTGACAAAGTTATGCTGAAAGTATCACTGTGGAAAAGTGTTGTTCGATTTGGAAAAGTTGGGAAAATTAAGTTCCCGTTATATTGGACCATTCTCTAGTTTATCAAGAGTGGGGTACGGTGAATAAAAAAAGGACTTACCCCGAGTAGCTTTCAAAGGAATACACAATACATTCCCTGTGTCAAATTTAAAGAAATGTTTATCGAACGAAAATCTTATTATTCCACTTGACGAAGTAAGGATCGACAAGAAGTTGCATTTCATCGAAGAACCCATTGAAATTATGGATAGAGAAGTAAAGCAACTTAAGCAAAGTCGAATTCCTATAGTTAAAGTTTGATGGAACTCGAGTCGTGGACCGAAATATATTTGGGAAAGGGAGGATCAGATGTGGAAGAAATACCCTCATCTCTTTGATTTTAATAAGAAGCGGACGACAAGATGAATTGATCTTCAGGGACGAAGATCCCTTTTTAGGGGGAAATACTATGACAATCCGTCAATTTCAGGTCGTTATTTTATCCTCGAGTATTAAATATAATTTCCATTTTTATGTTAAGATGTGAACTCACTATTAATCGGAAGAACCGACGAATCCTACGTCAAGTATCGACGTTTATATTTTCAAAATGTCATAGAAATAGTTTTATTATATTTGTTTTTATTTTTCGTGTCTCGTACTATTTTTACGTTTTACGAAAAACGACAACAAATCGTA